>JAWPHD010006362.1:0-146070 GCA_037043455.1 Cyrtodaria siliqua
AGCACTCCGGCATAAACCAAAAGGATGTATAGATCAGAAATTTAATCTGGAATGCATGGATACATACATCTGAAATATATGTATTGAAATAATGGAATTATTTCATTTCTTGTGTACCCGGTCGCGTCTGTAAATGTATATGCATCATGCCGTCTTTGCGTTCGTGGGTCATGTTAGTTAATTTTGGGAAAAAAAAAGTACTTGTCTCGGATTTCATTAAAAATTTGCATATGGACAGAGGAAAGATTTATCTACGCGTACATGCATTTGTTTTTATTCTCGCTTCTAAAATGACAAAATAATCGATTTTGATTTAAAAGCGCATTTTTGGCAATTTAAACCTTAAAACAACCTAAATTCATCCCTTTGAAAAATACCTTTAACTATTAATGGGAATTACACGAAGTGTACACCAATTATGTTCGACCAATGTAGTTTGTGAATATTATTACTTTAACAACGATCTGTGATTGTGTTTTGTTATAATCACAGTTTATAAATAAGAGGTGTATAAATCTGACCAGTGAAAATTTTCCCAATAATGTCATTTTGTTATCGATTTTATCACGTGACCTTGTTTGATAAATATCCCTACGCCATAGGGCTGGCGTTCCTACTGTATACGCCTTTAAAACAAACAATGCATAGTCAAACGTGTATGTAAATGCTCTTTTGCGTGTAATTTACTTGTTTTCATAGATGCTGGAATGTATAAAACTTACATACCTGGAACTGAAGCGAAAAAGAGGGTAAGCTCTCGATTCGATAAATTTCTATGACACTCACTTCTCAACTTTGTCATAATCCGCCATCTCTTTAAAATGTCTACCCTGTGACTGAAAAAGGCTACACCATCTCACGTAACTGTCAGTGAATTAACTTTGTTCGTATGAGAGACAAAAAAAGAGACATTATAAATCAGCAGTAGGCCTTATTGCCTACTGACCGTTCCAAGTCGGTAAACGTCTTCACACCCTTTCTGTTGTTTTTTGTCTCTTTCATTGTAGTTTCTAGTCCTTGTTTGCAGTACAGTGTGGACCTACGATGCCATTGCGTTCGGACGCTGTGGTTTCTATAGGACCCTATATATCATTATAGTGAAGGGGGACTAAATATGTTAAATATAGAATATTTTATGAAATCCCAGAAGGTCACTTGGATAGGAAGACAGAACATTGTCAATAAAAAATGGTGTCACCTTTTTAAAATTATATACCCTTTTGCAAAAGCACATGCTAAATTTGGACATAACTTTATAGACAACAACCTGAACAAGATAGACAACCCATTTTGGAATGAAGTATATAGTGTATTGAGTCAGTTCAAAAAAGAACTTGCTCCAAATTCATGGAATGATATATTAATGGAACCAGTTTTTCTCAATGATACAATTCAGACTGGAAGTAGTTGTTTATATTGTAAACATTATATAGTTAGGAATATTATTTTTGTTAATGATTTTGTAGATGAAAATGGTGATTTTCTGTCTTTTGACTTGTTTCAAGAAAAATATGGATATTTTCAAACTTTATTGAGTATGAACGTGTTGTAAAGGCAATAAAATCAACAATTATCCGATTAGAAATAACGAAAGATAAATATAAAATATTTGGCCCCATTCAAAACTTAGTCCTACATCTATTAAGAAAGATGAAAAGGGTGCAAAACTATTTACAAAAGTCTGAATAGAAAAACAACTGAACCAAAAGCAATATTAAAATAGAACCAAAAGAATTTAGGGAAAAAAAAGAAGAATGGAAAAATATATTTGTACTCCCTTTTAACATAACAAAATCCACTGCACTTTTTTGGTTACAGACACGATTATAACACCGTATCTTAGCAACAGATAAACCTCTTGTTAAAATGAATATTACTAACAATGACAGATGTTCTTTCTGTAATGCAGACACAGAATCATTAAGGACTATCGTCTGTACTCGCTGGATAAATGGACTATTTTATGGACCAGTTTATTTCACATAAAAAACAAAACAACTTTGAGTAAAACTGCACGAAACTTTTCGAATATAAAGCGCACAATTTCTGCCATATAGTATTCTTTCTAATATTATGTTCACATCAAAAGTGTTGAATTACTGTCATGTACTATATGGTTGACATTGCTCGTGCCTAAAATGAGTACATCGTTGAAAAAATCACTTGACATATCTCATCGATTTTGGATATTTTGGATCAAAGATGGCTGACCGATAGTCCTTAAATTGAATTGTAAAGTTAATATGTGTATATTATGGTGTATGCTAGCCGAAGATAAATCATCTTACTATAGTGAGGTATTCATCATTTAACTTATTCATATTTTGGGCATACAATAACAAGATTAGAATTGTGATCTTAGATCTTGCACTTATTTATTTGGCTGACATGTATTATGAATCCTTTGTTGCTTAGATCTATAATAATTTATTACAATTATCGACTATTGTACGGTACTACGGGGGATGATTCTCCGACCCCCACGTACCTATGACGGGGCCGTCTTTATATATAAAGATGGCCGAAAAAAAACAAAAACAAATTTGTTCGTATGTATATGTAAGGTGTTTTTATGTTATTTTTAACACATGTAAGGTTATATATGACAGTCGATTTTTTTTGTGATGAAGGAAGACCACCCACTTTTCCTGGGTAGAACTACTACTCTACACCTCCCGCCATCCGTAAGAATCGACACTTGTTCACTTACAAGTCGAGCTCCCAGTGGGATTCGAACCCGCAGCGGTGAGAGGCGATAAGATTTACAACGCTACCATTCATTTTTCATTTTCTTAGTTAAGTTATTTCCAATCCAACAATATAACTTTCAAAGCAACTTTTGAAAAAAAAAGATCTAAGCGGCAAAGTAAAATCTGTACTGAAAATAAACTTATTTACGCCCGAGGGGATTTCGGGCGATAATCCTCAGTGTAAACATTTTTACTATCACCCTCTCATGAATGTGATATTTATATAATATTTACTCGTACATGCATACACACTTTAATATTATCTTGTTTTACTTTCCAGCCGACCTATCCCGTGCTGATGCATCACGCTACGTAATTCTATATGAATACGGGGGAGTGTATTTTGACATGGACACAGTGAGCGGTCAGATCCCTAGACCCTTTCTCCGGCAGCACATTTGCTCTTTTGTGAATGAACCCGACGAACATTTGTTGGTGTACGGCATGGACTATCATCTTACCAACTCTGCCATGCTCTGTAGACCACGGCATCCATTTTTCAAATACATCATGGATAATCTCCCCTCCTTCCTTAAAAATAAGTGCAAAGTCCCATCCCAATGCACGGGACCTATAGCGCTCACACAGTTATATATGCGTTATGCGCCCAAACTAAACGAATTCATAGATGTTGTACCCACAGACCTCTTCCAGGACATGTATTTCTTACGCATGCGTGGTCCTCAGATACGCGAAAATGTTCGAAATTGAAATCACCGACTAAAGTTCAAAAGATATTTGCGATACTTGGAATGCCAGAGGCAGAGATGCACGTAATATAAGTGTTAACGCATTTACTTATCATACGTACAACTTTAGTCATAAGGATGGACCATGGAAAAGCATAACGTTCAAACCAGAAAACAACATAACTCGGATTGTTCCCCATTTGAAAATGTACACAACGCCAACACCTTAAACGACCAATGCATGCTTAAACGTAACACATTCATTGACCGATCTTGTATTGACCGATCAGGGTTTTATTGACCGATCAGGTTTTTATTGAGGGATCTTATTTTTATTGACCGATCTTGTTTGTATTGACCGATCGTGTTTGTATTGACCGATCTTGTTTGTATTGACCCATCTTGTTATTATTTTTGAATGTAATACGTATTCGACACGCCACTTTAATTGGGATAAATGTTTTATTTCTCATATTTGAGTCGTATTGTATACGTATCATGATACTATCCTGAAAGGAAAAAGAAACGCATGATCAAAAAATTGCCTATACTACACTATTATATACACCTAATTCCAGGTAATCTCAACGTGTTTTTGTACAAAAGGGGCTACAACTAATTACAGAAAGGACAACTCTGTCATGTAGTAGACCTTTTAATCAAAGGATACTTTGTTACACGAAATTTATAACTGTTGAATTTCGCTTGGAAAAGTCGAGCCATTTCAGTATAGTGTTTAATGTTAAGAGAGTGCAAAGTTTAAAGCCTAAGTTGCTCACCTGCTTGAGCCAAATGCGTATTCTGTCGATAATGAAACTTTAACGGGGTGACCATTGGTGTGTTCGGTGCTGTTTAAATAAATACTGAAAGGGGGATCCCTTGGAAGCAACAAACACAACAAGAGATAAAAATAGCAGACTCAGTTTTATTGAGTCTGTTCATGAGAGGTAATGTAAATTTCAACACCACTCACGCCTCCTAGCACCGGCTTAAGCGATATTCTACTTTCAAGCAACAAAGACTGGGCTTGATGATCCCAAAGGAGCAGCAAGTATTAACACTACCTATTTATAGTCGGGGCAACTTTTTACGACCGCCACACAGCACTAAACAAACGCCAGTGTGAATGTCAATACATACTGAAAAGGGGATCTTTCCGAATGGACAGGCCTAATGTCGCCCGGTACCATTCGATAGCAGTAGCATATTAACAATATACAATATATAGCGAAAATACCCATTATGCGTTTCTTTTTCTTTTCGGTATATAGAGGGTATGTGCACTGTGACTTAATATATTTTACAATTTTTTTAGACTGTTGAACAGCAACTATTATTATAAATATCTCGGAAATCATCACTTAGAACCTTTCGGTTTACAGTTGTCGGTTTTCGCTTGGCTTTTTACGTATACTCATAAAAATGTAATAATTTGTCTATCTATGTAACATTTCACTATCTAGCAGATCTATTTATATTGTATATTTGTCAATTATTTTCCCCGCTAGGGTGGGGGGTAGGGCAGCAACGGGCTTACCTAAGGAAATTCGATATTTTTTTCAATCGCCAACCCAGGAGAAAAATGTTGGAGTAATCCTCAATGTTGGTATTATACCAGTTCTAAATTCCCTACCCCGGTGTCAACTTTGTTGGAATAATTCGGCTTTTCTACGCAATATTCGTACACACCTAAGAAAGGAACATATGTTGAAGGGGATGGTGATGGAGGGAGATCCAGGGAGTGTTCTCGAGACTTTTTCCAGGAGTTGTGGGGATATTTTCGAGATTTCCAGGTGACTGGGGGTGTTATCCAAATATATGTCATTTCCTAACGCTGATCTAGGCAATCTGTCTAGGTTTGACTTATCTGTATTCAACAGCTAGTGTTTTTTTATATTATTAAAATCAATCCAATCATGTTTACGACTGAAATAGGTAAGACACTTTTTGTTAAATTTATAAAACTGGCAATCCTCTAATGACGTAAAGCGTGTATCTATCATGTTTTCAGGAGTATTGACCAATCAAATGCGTGTTATAAACGACCAATCAAATGCGTTGTTACAAACTCTACTCATAATGTAATTATACAATATGTATGTAAACTCTTTATTGCACATACATATGGAATTAAACATATGAATGAGCATTTATACAATATGCATATAGAGAAACAACAAATATATATATATTATAGAATACAAATGATGACATAGAATATAAATGAACAATTATAGAATACAAATGGCAAATATACAATATAAATATATCTGATATAGAATATACATGATGATATAGAACACAAATGAACAATTATAGAATATAAATGACAAAGTATACACTATAATTATACCAGTTATACAATATAAATAACACAATATAGAGTATGAATGAATAATTATAGAATATAAATAACAAAATATAGAATATTAGAGCGCCACTTGTTCACGCCTTTTAAGAATAGAAATCTGGTACACTGTGTATAATGCTGCTATAATTTTGTGGGGCGAGTATCTGTACAGGTAGTTTTAATGGGGGTGATATATATACGACCACTTTATCACCAGAAGATAATTGAAGACCTATACTTAGCTGAAGCTTCAAGGGAGATTTCTGCGTTTACTGTATATATGGCTTCAATATAAAACCTTGATGTTCTGAAACTTCACCAGATAACTCCAGACAGCATTTGTAGCCACCAGAACACTATATTAAGATATGGGGCATTATAAACACCTCACAATTTTTAACACCCCAGAATCAAGGTTTCATATAGAAAATCCTCCCACATCTTGGAACTTTCTTTCTATATATATTTTATTTATATATTGGGAGAAATATTTGTGAACTACCAAGGACAGACAACCTTCGGACGAAATACGGCAGGGCGCCTAGCTATGACGAGATAGAAAGTTGCTGTCCCAATATAACCTAATATCATGTGTTAACCAGAACGTACAACCCAATTTCATTTCATTTCCTAGCGATGGCGTTTCAATTGTGAAAGTATAATCACGTATTAACTGTTTATCAGAGAGAACCCCATTTAGTGAAACATATTGCTTCCTATCTGAGTTAAACCACTTAATTAAAATGTAAACCACTTACTTGTACTGTTACTACATTTATAGATCTGTATATTGTTTTAAAGAATATTATGATCCACTAAGTCAAACGCTTTTCTAAAATCAACCATTATTACACTTACGACATTTACCTTCATTTAATGCGTTTAACCACTTGTCTATCATATGAACTAAAGCCGTTTCGCGGCTATGAACTTTTCTAAATCCACTTTGAGATTTACATAGCAATTTATAATAATTTAAAAAATCAATGAATGAGTTGCACCTGATTTGAATAAAGGCAGCTTTCCAATTATCTGTGGAAATACCCTTATACTATAGTTCATAATGTAGCCTATGCAATACTTTTTAATATTACATCGGCTGATAGTTTAAGTAATTTAGGACCAATTTGGTCAAGTCAAGTGGCTTTGGGTGTATCTAAGCTGAGAATCATTGTACGAGTTTGTTCTTCTGTTATGAGGGGAATGTTAAAATACATGTTGCCTGGAACAGTGCGCTTTATAAATTATTTTACTTCTGCAAAGTCTGCATTTGGAATAGCTTTTTTAAGTTTGCAGCTATATCAACACACATAATTATTAAACCCATTTGCCAAATCGAAGTTATCTGTTAT
Source organism: Cyrtodaria siliqua (assembly GCA_037043455.1). Taxonomy (NCBI): domain Eukaryota; kingdom Metazoa; phylum Mollusca; class Bivalvia; order Adapedonta; family Hiatellidae; genus Cyrtodaria; species Cyrtodaria siliqua. Next base: position 7,142 of record JAWPHD010006362.1, read on the forward strand.
TTCTTCATTATTTTTATTGATTTGATTGATAGAATTTCCTTATTGCGTCGTTTTTGTGGACGTTTCGTGCTCTTTAAATATTTTCCATACTGACTTTGGATCTGATTTTCCTTCTTCAAGTTTCCTTTCATAATAGATACAAAAATCGAACGGAAAAAGTAGCATTCAAGGGCGACAGTCACCACAAACACATACAGAAACAAAGAACAACTTAAAATACGAATAAAAGGCAAAATAAGACATCACAAACACAAAAGGGTTGACGATTAGGGCTACCGCCTTGGAACGGTCAGTGTCAAAATGGTCGGGGTTGGGTGGGGGTGGGGGTTGGTATGGGGGGTAAACCAGGTTCTAGTGGCACCTTGGAACAATTCTTCCTTATCAATTAACCCCACTCTTGGAATCCTTTTTTAGTCCTGGAAGAAAGTCATAATAGACCAGTCATTGTAATTCGATTGTATGTAAATGAAATTAATTACAGATATCATTAATTCACGACCATTTATGGATATACACTATCATTTAAATATATGTATATAGTTCGATGTAAGGATAGCTTTTAATCAATTATGGATATCTTCGAAATTCGAAAATAAGAAATCCATAAATGCTGTTGAATTAATGATATCCATAATTAAATCTATATATTGCTTACGATGGAATAGGGATATATTTAACTGTAATACAATATATCTGTTAATATTTATTAATATTCATAAATGATATATCTTTTATTCGATTGCAGAATATGCATGATTCAAATATGGATTTATTTTTGTCAGATGATCGAATTCATGGTATTCTTTTGTACAAATGAGGGTTTATCTTTCCTTTGGATAATACGATGTTTCAAAATGCAGCTACATATTGTAAATGTACGAAATATACGAAAACTACATAATTGATTAACACAAGGCACATAAATGCGAGAAGACCTTTGCATGTGCGGGCGTTTGACATGTAAAGCTTAAGATAATCACATTATGGTCAAAAGTACATTATACAAGTGTTAAGTTATCATTTTAACATAGTCCGTCGGATGGGGACGTAAACCGGCGGTCCCGTGTATCGGTCTGTCCTCCGAGCACGTCAAAGAACCATAGGAATCTATTCGATAATAAGAGTAGGGCACGGTTCCCGGATTCCTATGTGTCCTTTCCCTCTCTCTGGGGCGGCTCTAAATAACCTATACTGTGTTGATGAGCCGTTAACAACAGTCAATTCAATTCAATCGTAATATTATAATTCGTGCAGAATACAATAAATGTGATAAACACTTTTGCAATCTTTTTCATTTCGTGTCCAAGGTCGGTTTATGGATATTTAACCATAAATTATAGCCTATTATGTAATCTACCCCAACAAAACTGCCGACAAACGGTTATGTTAACAACTCCAAATCCCAACAAAACTGTCTATACCACACTAAGCACATTTGATAAGACATAAATGTCTTCCTGTAATATAACACTTACTTCTCAAAATACCCGTCTCATCTGAATTTTGTTTATGAGTCTTTTAAACGCGTTTTAACGCAGTTAAAACGAGTATGAAAGATGACATTGTGTAATCGCGGTAAAATATATTTTATTTATAAAAGGGTTACCACGAATGTAAACTATTACATTTCTAACAACATTGTAAATGTTCTAGTAAGTAGTATTGATGTGCATGTTGCCTTATTTGATGACCACACCATAAATATAGGGCTCAAATCGAAAATGTTCTTTCTTGTTATTTATGTATTATATAGCTACACTAGTTCTGCATCAAAACCATGGACACATATGTCCTTATTCAGCCATTTACCAAATTTTAAAGGTGAAGCACTCATAATTTTAAAGATTTTATTGAAAGAAAAAGCAAAAGTACGTATTAAAGTCGGTATAAAAGACAAACAGGAAATGTGGCTTTCGCAGAACAGAGTCAACTAAAACCACGCATTAAAACACACAACAATTACAATGTTAATAAGCAAGGCATGATACATCATAAGCACATAAGGGCGGACGGATGCTACCGCCTTGTAACTATCAGTGGCAAAAAGGCCGATTTAGGGGAGGGCGGGGGTAGGTGGGGGTATGTCAGATAAAAACAAACAAGGCAGCAGTAATAGGCAATTTAAGTATAACTCATAGATGATTATGTATAGATGAATATGAAAATAAAAGGCTAGAAAGCCAAAATGCAAGCAACAAGCGAACATGTCATTAAGGTTACGACAAGACAATATTTAAGACAAACATCAAACGCTACCGTCATTTGAGGATTTAGTTAGATGTCATCATAGGTTCCACAATCGGTCCGACTGAAATTTTGCTGGGAACAACTAGACATCAAGAGGAACATTTCTGTTACGTTTCATGAACATCCTATAAATAGTCTCAGAGGAGTAGTCGCCACAAGTGTTTCCTATATAACCCTATGTAAACAAAGATGGCCAATGGCGGCCATGTTTGACATGGTATCGAAATTAATCTTGGTAAGGACCAAGTACATGTCGCAGCAGCCATTTTGGTAAAGGTTCCAATTCAATATCACTTATGGTTTTTGAGAAGTAGTCGCCAGTCGCATTTTTAAAATTTATTTTTAGCAGTTGCGGCCATCTTGAATTTCTTACCGACCTGAATTTTTGCTAGGATCAACTAGACATCAAGAGCAAAGTTCCTGTTAAGTTTCATGAAATTCCATCTGGTAGTTTCAGGAGTAGTCGCCACAAGTTTTCCTATATAACTCTATCTAAACAAAGATGGCCTCTGGCAGCCATGTTTGACATCCAATCAAAATGAACTTTGGTTAGGACCAACTACATGTCGTGCCAGTTGTTTTGGTACAGGTTTTAAATCAATATCACTTACAGTTTTTGGGCAGTAGTCGCCACAATGTCGCATTTTTAAAATCTATATTTAGCAGTGGCGGCCATCTTGAATTTTCTATCGACCTAACACTTTGCTAGGATCAACTAGACATCAAGAGCCATATTCCTGTTAAGTTCCATGAAATTCCACCAAAATGTTTCAGAGGAGTAGTCGCCACAAGTTTTTCCTATATAACTCTATGTAAACAAAGATGGCCGCTGGCGGCCATGTTTAACATACAATCAAAATGAACTTTGGTTAGGATCATTCTACATGTCGTGCCAGTTATTTTGGTAAAGGTTCCAAATCAATATCACTTACGGTTTTTGAAAAATAATCGCCACAATGTCGCATTTTTTAAATCAATTTTTAGCAGTGGCGGCCATCTTAAATTTTCCTACCGACCTAACATTTTGGTAGGATCAACTAGACATCAAGAGCAATATGCCTGTTAAGTTCAATGAAATTCCAACAAGTAGTTTCAGAGGAGTAGTCGGCACAAGTTTTTCCTATATAACTTTATGTAAATAAAGATGGCCGCTGGCGGCAATGATTGACATCCACTCAAAATGAACTTTGGTAAGGAACAAATACATGTCGTGCTAGTTGTTTTGGTAAAGGTTCCAAATCAATATCACTTACGTTATTGAGAAGTAGTCGCCACAATATCGCATTTTTAAAATCTATTTGTAGCCGTGGCGGCCATCTTGTATTTGCGGCCAACCTGAATTTATGCTAAGATCAACTAGACATCAAGAGCAACATTCCTGTAAAGTTTCATGAAAATCCATCAAGTAGTTTCAGAGGAGTAGTCGCCACAAAAAAAGAGTTTACAGACGGACGACGCACTATGGCATAAGCTCTGGATCAGTCGAGCTAAAAATTGAAAACTATTTATGTAAGGATCATCCATGTGAAGTTTGGTCAGTTACGAAGATCCCAATAGCTTCACGTAAGGGGATCAACATGCAGTAATAATTGTATACTTACATTTTCTCGACCATTTATGACGTCGACGTCCTTTCTTTTTGTTTTTCATAAATTCTTTATTATATACAGTAAAATCCCGGTGGTGTAAATGGCCTCCCGGACACTCGTATACAATAACGGAGGGGAAAAAAAGTCAAGAGAAGAAAACTCACTGGAAAATAGTGCAATAAGTTGTTCATATCACTTATATTCATTATACTGTTCACTGTTCATGTCACAATATTGTTATGTTATGTATCAATAATATAAATAACAGATCTAATAACAGTCTATGTATTCTATCTTTATTGTATGCAGTAAGATTGTTAGCATTAGAATGTTATCAAAGTGGACAGCAGGGGCTATCCAAGATAAGGGAGGAACTAAGAGGCTTATCAGTCAGTAGAGTAGTGACAGCCAGTACATAAATTTAATAGACAATTGTAACATCTCTCTCCTGAGAAAACAAAGCATATAATATATCAAATAGTTCTAGGAAGCAACATGACATTAATAAACAATAGAGCGTTGTCAGTTTAAAAGATCACGGGAATAGCACCTTCTTATCACTTCCTGATAATCCTTTGATTAGCTATTCACACTTCTATGGTTAGTTAGTTTACTCCATTAATGATGTTCACACACTCAAGTTTATTAGTACCACTTCCTGAGATAAACATTGTCCATGAAATGCTGATGAAATCTTATCTCTCATGTGGCTTGTGCTAGTCTGCTGAGCTGATTGATGTTAATTATAATGTACTGGTCAGTTTTACATTGACTCAGTTACTTTCTGTTTAACTGCCCTTCCTGACCTTGTTATGTATACATTTGAACTTGGTTCTGAAATAGGTTTTGCAGAGATTTGTGGCGAGGATCTTTCTTTGACTTGGGGTTCCAACTGGGATAAATCATTTTCAAAGGGAATCTGTATTTCAAAATCAGCTGTTTTTTGGTTTGGGATTGACTCATTTGTTTTTAATAAATCGTGCCTATTTCTCCTGTACACAGCACCATCTTCCGTTTGAATTGAATATGAACGTTCATTGTGTTTGTTTACGACTACTGTCTTTTTCCAAGGTTTGTTTGGCTGTTGTATTCTAGCAGAATCGCCAACTTTAAGGGGTATCAGGGGTTTTGTATTTCTGTCGTAATAAACCTTTTCTTTTTGTTTGTGTGCCTGAATTTTCTCTTTGACTAGAGAGTGGGGTACTGCGTGAGGAATGAGGTGTTCTTGTACATTGGGGAGAACTGAGCGTAATTGTCTGCCCATGAGTAATTCTGAGGGACAGAACCCTATCTCTTTAAGCGGAGTGACTCTATACTCAAGAATGCCAAGCAATGCATCTTTTCCACTTGACTTTGCTTTTGTTAAGATTTTCTTGTAGATATTGACATATTTTTCTGCAAGTCCGTTGGACCTTGGATGGTTAGGATCTGACGTAATGTGACTGAAATCCCATTCGTTTGCAAAATGTGCAAATTCCTGAGAAGCATAACTGGGACCCGAATACGAGACTACTTTCTCAGGTATGCCAAAACGACCAAATATTCCTTTCATATGATTGATAACAATATTACTTTTCATGTTGGGGAGTTCCTTGACCTCGAAGTATCTACTGTAATAATCGACCACAACACTGTAATTCTTGTTGTCCCATGTAAATAGATCAGTAGCAACTGTCTGCCAGGGATAATCAGGAATGTCATGGGATATTAGGGGTACCTTAGGATTTGAATTTATGTGTTCCAAGCAGACAGAACAATTAAGTACCATTTCAGTTATGTCCGCTGAAATGCGTGGCAACATTAATTCTCGGGCCCTTAAGAAACATTTTTCTGTACCCATGTGGATAGTGTGAATTATTTCAAGCATTCTTGGTCTTGATTCTTGGGGTATGACAATTTTCTGACCTTTCGTGATCAACCCATCTATCACTGATAATTCGTCCCGAAAATTCCAGAAGTCCAAAATTTGGGGGTGACATTGATTTCTGGATTCCGGCCAACCTTCAAGGATAGTGTGCTTAAGGACACTAAATTGTTTGTCATTTTCAGTTAGTGTTTTTAATTCCTGTAATTTTCTGTCACTTACAGGTAAACCCAGCAAGCAAGGGTAAATGGGACCCATATGGGCTATATCCGGGCACGCTCATGTGGGATTACCCATATGGGTCCTATATGGGTCCCACATTCAGCAAGCCCATGTGGGATTACACATATGGGTCCTATATGGGTCCCACATTCAGAAAGCAAGGGTAAATGGGACCCATATGGGCTATATCTGGGCACGCCCATGTGGGATTACTTATATGGGCCCTATATGGGTCCCATATGCTTTGCTAGCTGCTTTGACCCATATGGGCTGCCCACATGGGACCCAGGTTAATCCCGGTTGCACTTTTGGTATGGGGCCCATGTGGGCAGCCCATATTGGGCCCGTATGGAAAACAACATTGGACCCATATGGGTCCCATATGCTTTGCTAGCTGGGCAGGGCCATTGAACAGTTAAATGGATTGCGAGATAAGAACAAACGCAGATTGCCTAATTGAAACCTGGCCTAATAGTCATCAAATGTTTGAGCACAAGAATCGAACTCGACTCAAAATCTCAGTTTGTTTTAAATTCCAAAATAAAACAATTTTACAAGAAAATTACTATATTTACTTACTGAAACGAGTAATTTTAAGGCGGATTTAACAGAAAATGTCTGAAAATCACGATGTCGTTGCGTTTCTATAAGACCCTATATATCATTTTACCCATACTTTTGTGCTGATAGAGTTGGTTTGCAAAACAAATGAGAATTTGAGACTAAGTCTGAGTCTTGTGCTCAAACATTTGATGAATTTAGGCCCTGGCTAACCACATTAACGGCTGTGCACAGTAGCTTAAAACAATTATTCGTGCAGCCGTTAATGTAAAAGGCATGAGCATGGGGCTTTTCCAAAATATATATAAAAAACTTGATATATAGGTTTACAAGCAGACTTTTTTGAATAGTGACGACGAGGATGATTGCCTGTTCCTTCCGACTTTGTTTGATAGCTTTAAGCATGTTTCGAAGGGGGCGGATAAATCCTTCGACGCTTCAAATATATTTGAACTTGTTTTGTAATCATGTTGGAAAGTTACCCTTCGGGCCTGGAGCATGAGTAGCAGTTGTTGAGGTTTATTACCCTTTTCCGTCTTATTGCCACTTGCAAAGTGGGGTCTGTCTGAGTCATTTCATCAGGGTTTGGAATAATCTTGGTTTGCCGACTGGAAATCTAGTTATAAGTAGTATAGAAATTGGGTGTCTGGGGAAGTTTTTCCTGACGGGGTTTACAAAACGGGTTTTAAAATGTGTTGTTGGGGCTTGATGGCACAGCGTCATCCCACTCGGAACTGACTGGAAGTTGTTTCGATCAGTTTTTCCTAGTGATTTTAACTTGTTTTGCATGCCACAACAGGCAATTTCTTTTTTCATGGGTTGGGGTTGGGCGGGGGACCCCGAGGGGAGAACTGCACCAGACACCCAATCTCTATACTACTCGAAGAATGACGGGATTGGCCGAGTTTTCACGAATGAAGTTCATACATGAATAAACTCTTCTTGGACGAGCTACTTTTCTTGCGCGATAGTCTATAATATTTAAAATATTACTGTTAATGGGTATCTCAATTTTAAAATGTCGTTTTTAATCTAAAGCTCGAAATTATAAGAATTAGATTTCCTTTTATGGAGTTCAGGCATGCGCATATTTAATTTGATTGGTAAAGTTTAAAAAAGAATAAACTCCAAATTAAATCCTATAATTAATATCGTCTAAACCCTTCAATCATTTAAATAAAAGTTTAACAGTAGTATTGTATACTGTTGGATAGACTTACATTCTTAAAATGAAAAAAACTGTTTCTTTAATAAGTATAACAAAAAAATTCTAATCAGAACCTCCTGACAATTTTATTTTTTTTGATGAGCGAATCATGTTAATATAGAGAATCCAGACGCAGAATGGTAGGAACCAATCAAATTTCTTCCGTAACATTTTCGAACAATATTGTTTTCAAATATGTTAACATCGTTTGGTTTTAAAACGGTTGCCTTGTCACACTGGTAAACCGGCGACCGAAAGATCAGCTGGCTACCGAAAGATCAGCTCAAAGCAAAAAGGTACCCATCAACACTGGGGTAAGTATTTCAACTCGTTGGATACGTTATTCTCAACATATTTATAAACGAAATGGTTCTCCGTGTTGCGGAATGAACGATACACGAATGTGTGTAAATGTCTTTGCATTATGTCAAATATTTTGTGAGATATGGCGAGTTAAACGTAAATGTTTCCCAAAAAGATGTCAATTCTGAAGTTTATACCCTAAATACTCATACAATATTCAATACTGACGTCGAACAGGTATACGATTAAAACAATTTATATTTAATGTAAAACGTGTATAATTCTTACTGCAAGAATCCAGTAAAAGTTATGACTATTTAAACTACACCGGTCGGTAAGAAAATGCGCCCGAATGGCACAGCTCCGAAAATTATTGGCGCCCCGAAAGATCAGCCCTGAAATCAACTTGAGAAAATTTTTGTGACCAGACGGGTGTTTTATTAGTATTTCATGAAATCACAAGTAATACTGGTTGCATTTAAATACATTGCATCAGACAATTTACTGAAATTGATAAAACCTATTTCTTTAATCAAATAGTATCTATGCTAAAAACGACACGAATAAAAAAGTTGACGGTTATCGTCTCACGCGTTTGGGCAATGAGCAATTTTATAGGGAATCTTGTGACCAGTCGTAAACCAGTGAAATTACTTTAAAAATAGTATTCAATTATCGCCTGCTAATTAGGTCAATACGTAGATTTATCGACCAGAACAATTTATTTGACCAAGAACGAAGTTCGAGGTCGATATGATTTTTTTTCTGTTTGATATATCTGCATATTGACCGATATATCAAATAGGCAATAATTATTTTATTATTAAAATTATATTATTTCGTACTATAATATCCAACATACTTAATAGTTCATAAGCGCGGGAAACGTCCTAATTATAGATTATTCAGAATATATTGATGTCAGTTGTGGAATGTTATTAAAGGTGCCGTTTTTCTACTTCTACTTCATCATAAATGCATTTAATTTGATCAAATTTTAAATATTTCCAAAACTTGTACCATGAACTTGAGAAGATTTAGTGTAAGTCCGTGATTTTACGCATTAACTTTTTTATGATATGAAACAAGAATAGCTCCACTGCCAAGGATGGGAACACGCATTATTAGCGAAAGAATGTGAAATTATTTGAAGTCTTCTACTTTGTGTTCAAAGCACGTGCATGCAAGAAAAACACGATATCTCCGAAATGTGGATAAGATCAGTGATCACGAACATTTCATGACGCTGCGTGCGGACGTGCATCTGGCATGGCAATGCAACTTTAGAAGTGTCAAATATCGAAGCGTTTTGCAAGGGCCAGACGATTTCGAGATAACGAGTTTCAACTGTATTTTGAATGCAAATGCCGTTAGTTTCCGTGTGGAGGCCGTAAAAAGTCGCCCCGTACTTCACGCATAGTGTAGTTATTATTTTTGGTCCTTTGGGTCATTTTGTATGTTCTTGTTAATTCTGAAAATAGAATACCGCTTAAGCCGATGCAAGGGGGCGTTGCCAGTGTTACAGTGTTGCAATTATCATTACTGTCAATGAACAGCTTCAGTTAAACCGATGCTGCTATTTTCCTACTTTGGATGTATTTTATGCTTCCAGGGGATCTACATTTCCAGAATATATTCATATACAAAGTTTTTATGGACAAATATCTACTTTACCTACACCAAGTACGTTATGACAGCGAAATATTCGATAAACTATTTCATATGGTATATCTTATTATTTGTATGCATGAATAAAATATTTATGCACAATAAACGCATACTTATGTGCACAACAAAAGCATTTGTATTGTAAACCAACTGTTTATGTCCATTGAAATCTATTTGGTATGTAGATTTGAAATGTTTGAACATAATTGGCTGTTTGCATTCCATATACAATATGTTGACGATTGTGTGAATAAATTTTGCGCAACCGTATTGTAATCAAAATCAAATCTTTTATTCACACAGTTCATTACAGTAATGACATCATGAGGTCATGAATATAGTATACATATCATAAGGCTCAAACATGCATGTATGTAAAAATGATACAATGTGTATTATTTAAATAGCATATATTAAGTGCAGATTGTTGGGAGAGTTACTTTAAACGTTAATTCCTCAACATATTTGTAATAGTGTATACAATCTACATTTTCAATCTGTAAATATTGGTTAAGTATAATATAAAAAAAAAAAAAAACACACACACAAAAAAACAATAGAATATTAAAGAGCTAAACACTCTGTGCTTGGACAATTATTTTCCGGGAAAAAATTAAACGTGCATGTATACAACATATATTTTAGATTTTAGAATGTGCTTACATCCCTTTAACTATTTCATTGCTTAAGTTCGACTTAAATACTACTAAATAACACGTGATATTTTCGTCTGCTTTGTGCGAGCAGTCAGCACACCACTACTTGCACGAGACGTCCGTGCACCTGTCTATATCTATGTATAAGGTGTTAGTTTTCCAGGGATTAGGTAGTATTGGAATAACTGTTTACAGGTAAGATTTTTTTTCTTCTTCGCTAATCGTCATTGTTTTGTATATAGTTTTGGTAATTATATAAAAAACAAATGTTAACATGCACGATAGTATAGTACATTTTATAACAAATACAACAATTTTAAGAATCGTATTTAGAGGTACACCCGCTTGTCAATACCTTGACACATATAGTACGAAAACGAAAGCCTGGGAAAAGGTATTGTCTAGGGTCCTCTGCACTCACGTATGATTCATGGGGTTATGGTAAACTATTATATGATACAAAGTTATTATTGAAAAAAAATTACAATCGTTTTAACGAACTCACAAAGTTTCCTAAATTCTGTTTTGTTTGTTGTGTTCATTAGATTTTTGAATTTAATGATGTTTGGTCGGGAATAATACTTTGATTTTAAAAGTAATGACCGCGATTCTGAAAATTCGTTACAAACAAGAAGATAATGATATTCATCTCCTATATCACGATTACAGAGTGTACATGTTCTGTTCTCTCTGTCTACAGTGTTCCATCTTCCTATTTCTATAGGTAATTTATGACTTCTCGTTCTAAATTTAATTAAAAATTTTAGAAGTCTATTTGGAGTACTTATTAAATAATTTTCAAAGTTAAATGTATCTTTTAAAAGCCTATATGTTGAACATCCGCTTGATGTTTGTATGGTGTTATACCATTAATTAAGGAACAAGTCTTTCAGCTTTTGACATACAGCAAGAGATAGCCATTTTTGATTTGGGAAAACGTGGCTTGTCCAAATACCATTAAAGCCACATTTAATAAGAATAGTTCTGATACCATTAAGCCAACAAAAACGCTTTTTAGCAATATCAATACGTGTTTCATTGAATTGTTTGTGCATGATAGAATATATACTAAAAGACAATTTTTTCTCATTTTTGACAACTAACTTTGCCCAGAATGAGGTAACACGTGATAAAATATCAATTGAAATTGGCATAACGCCAGTTTCTCCGTATATGTATATATTGTATGCAAGTTTGGACTCGTCATTATTATGTTAAAATGTTTGTCCGCAATAATTTCAAAACTCGTATGTTACCAGCTTTCTGATTGGATAACATTTCTAGCCCTACATGGCGTTTCGATTTTTCGATTAACTGGCTCGTCTCCAAGGGTGATATTGTGCAAACATTGTTCGAGATTACATATGTAACAAAATTATTTAATATTTATGTTCGAAATTTTTTATCGAATATACTGCCAATTGGTAACAGACATTTATATTTTTGTAGAATGAAAATAGTTTAACATTGAATACAAATAGTACATTATAGCATAAGAATATATTTTTTGTATGCAAATTTATTTTATTGCGTACAAATAGTTCTGTTTATTGTGCAAACATATTGTAGAGAATAATGTTACGCATTGCACGCCATACACCGACGCGATAATCGCCCAGAGTCAATAAAATAGAAAAACTTTCCTAATGACACTGTTAATCTAACATTTAACTGCATAAATAAAGTCAATAATGCCGTATTTGTCATTGTTTTATTGTTCTTTTTCACAACCCTTTCTTGAATACCTTAAATGATGGTGAGATACTTATAAAACACCCGTCTGGTCACAAAAATGCGATTTTCTCAAGTTGATTTCAGGGCTGATCTTTCGGGGCGCCAATAATTTTCGGAGCTGTGCCATTCGGGCGCATTTTCTTACCGACCGGTGTAGTTTAAATAGTCATAACTTTTTTAATACGTGGATTCTTGCAGTAAGAATTATACACGTTTTACATTAAATATAAATTGTTTTAATCGTATACCTGTTTTACCTCATTATTGAATATTTTATGAGTATTTAGGGTATAAACGTCAGAATTGACATATTTTTTGGAAATATTCACGTTTAACTCGCCTTATCTCATAAAATATTTGACGTAATTCAAAGACATTTACACACATTCGTGTATCGTTCATTCAGCAAAACGGAGAACCATTTCTTTCGTAAATATGTTGAGAATAACGTATCCAACGAGTAGAAATACTTACCCCAGTGTTGATGAGTACCTTATTGCTTTGAGCTGATCTTTCGGTAGCCAGCTGATCTTTCGGTCGCCGGTTTACCAGTGTGCTTGTGTGGTAGTGAAAACCTAAACGTCCTGTTCAGTAGCCGAACGTTTATAACTCTAACTAAGCTGTGGTCTAGTGGTAGACCCATTGGACCCATGATCGAAAAGTTGTGGTTCGATGTGTTGTGTGATAACTGTAACTAATGTTGTAGTTCAATCCATTTGCATATGTTGCTATGAATATCACACTGGTAAACCGGCGACCGAAAGATCAGCTGGCTACCGAAAGATCAGCTCAAAGCAAAAATTTACCCATCAACACTGGGGTAAGTATTTCTGCTCGTTGGATACGTTATTCTCAACATATTTACAAAAGAAATGGTTCTCCGTGTAGCTGAATGAACGATACACGAAAGTGTGTAAATCTCTTTGCATTATGTCAAATATTTTATGAGATATGGCGAGTTAAACGTGAATGTTTCCCAAAAAGATGTCAATTCTGAAGTTTATACCCTAAATACTCATAAAATATTCAATACTGAGGTAAAACAGGTATACGATTAAAACAATTTATATTTAATGTAAAACGTATATAATTCTTACAGCAAGAATCCACGTATTAAAAAGTTATGACTATTTAAACTACACCGGTCGGTAAGAAAATGCGCCCGAATGGCACAGCTCCGAAAATTATTGGCGCCCCGTAAGATCAGCCCTGAAATCAACTTGAGAAAATCGCATTTTTGTGACCAGACGGGTGTTTTATTTGTATTTCATGAAATAACAAGAAATACTGGTTGCATTTAAATACATTGCATCAGACAATTTACTGAAATTGATAAAACCTATTTCTTTAATCAAATAGTATTTATGCTAAAAACGACGCGAATAAAAAAAGTTAACGGTTATCGTCTCATGCGTTTGGGCAATGAGCAGTTTTATAAGGAATCTTGTGACCAGTCGTAAACCAGTGAAATTACTTAACAAATATTATTCAATTATCGCCTGCTAATTAGGTCAATACGTAGAGTTATCAACCAGAACAATTCGTTTGACCAAGAACGAAGTTCGAGGCCGATATGATTTTTTTTCTGTTTGATAAATCTGCGTATTGACCGATATATCAAATAGGCAATAATTATTTTATTTTTAAATTATATTATTTCGTACTATAATATCCAACATACATTATAGTTCATAAGCACGGGAAACGTCTTAATTATAGATTATTCAGAATGTATTGATGTGCGTTGTGGAATGTTATCAAAGGTGCCGTTTTTCTACTTCTGAAGTAGAAAAAGGGCACTTTTAATAATATTCAATACCGTACATTATTGGAGAACCCGTAAAAGCTATTGGAAAAAAGGTCACAAATCCGAAGTTTTGATTTTTCTTTCAGGTTCATAATGAAATTATTCAAATGCTACTATTGCCACGAAGAAACTGATAGAACTAAACAAATAATAGCACATTTATGTGATAATCATTCAAGTGAAACAATAAAATATAAAGAGTTAGAGCTGAACTATGTAACAGGCAAAACAGGATATAGAACAAAAACTTTGAATAACATTATACCTGTTTCTCACAAAATAAACGTTACCTCAGACAACAGCACATTCAGAAGTAGAAAAACGGCACCTTTAATACATTCTGAATAATCTATAATTAAGACGTTTCCCGCGCTTATGAACTATAAAGTATGTTGGGTATTACTGTATAGTACGAAATAATATAATTTTAATAATAAAAGAATTATTGCCTATTTGATATATCGGTCAATACGCAGATTTATCAAACAGAAAAAAAATCATATCGACCTCGAACTTCGTTCTTGGTCAAATGAATTGTTCTGGTCGATAACTCTACGTAGTGACCTAATTAGCAGGCGATAATTGAATAATATTTGTTAAGTAATTTCACTGGTTTACGACTGGTCACAAGATTCCTTATAAAACTGCTCATTGCCCAAACGCATGAGACGATAACCGTTAACTTTTTTTTATTCATGTCGTTTTTAGCATAAATACTATTTGATTAAAGAAATAGGTTTTATCAATTTCAGTAAATTGTCTGATGCAATGTATTTAAATGCAACCAGTATTTCTTGTGGTTTCATGAAATACTAATAAAACACCCGTCTGGTCACAAAAATGCGATTTTCTCAAGTTGATTTCAGGGCTGATCTTTCAGGGCGCCAATAATTTTCGGAGCTGTGCCATTCGGGCGCATTTTCTTACCGACCGGTGTAGTTTGAATAGTCATAACTTTTTTAATACGTGGATTCTTGCAGTAAGAATTATATACGTTTTACATTAAATATAAATTGTTTTAATCGTATACCTGTTTTACCTCAGTATTGAATATTTTATGAGTATTTAGGGTATAAACTTCAGAATTGACATCTCTTTGGGAAAAATTCACGTTTAACTCTCCATATCTCACAAAATATTTGACATAATGCAAAGAAATTTACACACATTAGTGTATCGTTCATTCAGCAACACGGAGAACTATTTCTTTTGTAAATATGTTGAGAATAACGTATCCAACGAGCAGAAATACTTACCCAAGTGTTAATGCGTAAATTTTTGCTTTGAGCTGATCTTTCGGTAGCCAGCTGATCTTTCGGTCGCCGGTTTACCAGTGTGATATGCCACAAATGATAAAACGGCGCGATGATGTCATCGTTCCAATATGGCACCTCCATTTATGTTTTTTTTGCATATTTCCAATAGGTTATATCTCCTTTATTTGTTGTGGTACTTTGACAATTCTTTCAGCCTTTTTCAGAGCCCATTTAAATAAATGTTGTTTGAAAATAGCGCATTGTCCCCTTACACCACAAGTTCGTTCAACATGTCTATATAACTTTAAACAACATCTGTATTCCATTGAATTAATCCACAATGTGTTGCAAAGTTAGATGTATTAATGTTATTGTTTTCGATCCCTTATTTTCAAATAGTGTTACCTAATAGTGTTAATAATTGTCCATTTCATTTTCATCGTTTTTAGCGAACCATATGACCTATTTATGTGTCGACGTGCCGTAAAACATCATTTATTCATTCAGTTATGTTATGCCATCCATTTTTGTTTCGTCTACAGTGTCTAGGAGTCTGAGATACAGGATGATATCCCCGATGAAGAATCGCTATCAGGGTTGTTTAAAGTGAGTAAGACATGTAAACTTATATTTTAATCTTGATAAATTCCTTCCCATATGATTGTTTAATACATATACTTCTTAGATCTCTGTTTAATCTAAATAATCTTGTATTTGCAATACAATGAGTCACATATATATAATAATTTTATATTAACATATATATTCCTATGGTTATTTAACGTTCTATTCGGAGGATAGACTCCGATACACGGGACGGCCCGGTTTACGTACCCATCCGAAGTACGAGGCTAGGGGAAGTGTCTTGCACAAGAACACACCTACGAAACTCAGTGGCGCCGGTAAGGCTAGAACCCGGGTACTTCGGATTTCAAGTCAACTGCGCTATCCACTAGGTCATGTCAGCCCCTGTGTTAATGACAAACAAATATAGTCTAACTGAGGCCGACATTTTAAAAACACGCATATATCTGATTGCAGATTTTTACTGCCGGCATTTCTACTAGTAAGTCTTATCCTGGTGACATTACAGATTGACAACAAAAGCCCTGCTCCGTACAGTGGAGTGACACTGAAGAAAACAGACGATTTAACACCTCCCTTACGATATGCAGACGACAAACTTGCACATGTCATACCGCCGGCACCGAATGCATCTGACATCAAACACACGTCTAGGATTCCCAAAATCATCCATCAATTCTGGGACAACGAGATTATACCTACCGAGTATGTAGAGAATGCACGAAGTCTGGTACGGGACAATGCTCCACCCGAATGGCAATACTATTTTTGGACAATGAAGACTGCACGGGCTTTGATCAGGGATAAATATCCAACTTTCCTACCGACCTTTGATCTGTATCCAGGTAATAGTGAATTATCAACATGCATTGCATTTCTACCACAGGTTATATACTTGTAAATGCGAGTTTAACCAAACATGTTATCGGTTGGTTTTTATTTCACTTATGATGTACTGTAAAGCGCAATATCAAGAAAAACTAAACAACTCGGCGATGCACATTAAAAACACGACATGTTCAATATTTGGAATTTTTTTCTAATATTTAAAAAATGTGCATAGTACACTCTCTTTTTTACTAAAAGAGATATATAGCAATCTTGAGTTTTGTTTGAACATATTTTACACCTCGATTTACTTATCCTACCGCATTTTGACATTAAAATTGATTGCATATAATTAAATCAAACATTGAGATTTCACATTTTTTTCATTAATCTACCAAATGTTTAAATATATTGTTGGTGCAATATTATCAAAAGTAAGTAATATGTAAAACAATTTGCTTTGACCTATTCTTATAATTTAGATTAATGATCGCAAATATGCAAATTATGTTGAAATACTAACGGGACGCAACACGTTTTAAACAAATCCCGATTGCCGTGTGTACCTTTAAGTATAATATGTTATTTTATCACATAACGTCCCTTGTTAGCAGTGTCGAACACCCATTTAATATTATATTGTATGACACACGTGTAATACAACCTGGAACGATTTTGATGGTTGAGTTAAACATGTAACACTACGCAAGTTTATTAACTGAAACTATTTTATTTATTACAAATTCATCCAGATCTGAGTCATAAACTTATTATTTGTGACAGCTTATAAAAATAATGCACGTTATACGTCTGACGTCGTGGCGGTTCTATGCTCATCTGAATTATTTTTTACTAATTAGATTGCAATGTTATGTGCAAAAAGGATCTTAAACTCGTTCCCATTCCATATAAGATTGATGAAACTCGTTATGAATTATTTTTAATTTTAACTCGCCAAAAGGCTCTTTAAAATTAAAATAATTCATAACTCGTTTCATAAATCTAATATGAAATGGGAACTCGTTTAAGATCCTCTATATATCAATAGGTTTTGGAGCGTTTTGAATGTGCGTTTGCTTTCAAGAATCTTTTGAAAATACCGAAATTACATCCCACCCTCTCCACCCACACACACACACAACCGCCACTACCATCCACTTCCAAAAAGAAGGACAAATAACGTAAATCTATGATTATATGGCAAGAACAATGATGCAGCATATATATTATACAACAAATGTGTATGAATTTAAAATGTATATGATTACATCTTCAACACAAGTAAGTAAATATACCTTTACAACAGGAGAGTTAATATTACTCCACAAATACTAATGCTAACCCTTTTAGTGAAGTAAGGTTTAAAAGGTCCATTATCATACTCTTTTTGAAAGTGATCTTTCCTTAAATTCGAGTAAAGGCTACATTCGAATAAAAAGTGAAACTCATCTTCTAGGGTATTGCATATTTTACAATTTCTTTATTTACACTGTCCTGTTTTAATGGGTTGACGGTAGGGTAAATGTGAGGTTTGTTGCACCCTAGAACCGGTTAAAAAAAACCAGTGGCCTTTGTTGCCACTGACCGTTCCAAGGCGGTAGCCCTATTGTCAACCCTTTTTTGTTTGTGATGTCGTTTGCATTTTTTATTACTTTTGCCTTCTCGTTTTCTGTTTGCGTGTTTGTTTTTGTGTTTTGTGGTTGACTGTCGTCCTTGGATGCTGCTTTCCCTGTCCGATATTTTTATATTTTTTTACATTAGTATACATTGATTTAATTATGTTTAACAGTTTTCCATTGATTCCAAGATTGATTAATTTATACCATATGTTTTCTCTAACAACGAAGTCAAAAGCCTTGGAAAAGTCTACCATGGCGCAAAATATTTTTGACCGTTATTTAGTATGTGATTTATCACACCGTGTAGTACAAATATATTATCAGTTTTACCCATTTTTGACCTAAAACCAGCTTGTGCTTCGATATAAATATAATATTCTTCGGCCCAATCTGTTAATCTGTTATTAAGGATTCTGGTGAATAATTTCCAAAGGTACTGAATAACGTTATACCTCTAAAATGTCCAACTTCACTTAAGCTTCCATTGTTATGAATAGGTACGATATAGCCATCACTCCAAACGTCAGGGAAATAACCTAGATCAAGTATTTATTATATAGGTTTATAATGTAAGGTGACAATTCATTAGCTCCATGAAGAAAGAAGTCATTTAATACCCTATCTGACCCTCCTTAGCGACCATGACCTAATTCTGAGATCGTGGGCCGTAACTCATGTTCGGATATTGGAATGTTTAATTCTGCAAACTGTCTGCATTTCGGAATTAACTAAATGTTCGTTAAAATAAATAATGCCCTCGTCTGCTTGGATGAAAGGGTCTGTTGGATTGTTTATTGCCTTAAAATAATCTGCAACATTATCACAACTTATGTTTTTTGCCTTACTGAGAACTGTGGATTCTTTCAGTAATTTCAAATATTGTTTTACATTTTTTAATTTCGCGTCCAAAAGTCTGGTAGTGTTAATTTTATCTTGCCGAAAATTGTAGCTTCTAAAGCTTTTCTTCTATATCGGACGCGCATTCACCATACTTATTCTGTTTTCATCTGATTTATCATTTCGATACATATTAAGATATCTTTAAAATTATTTTCTCAGATCACGGCATTTCGTATTATTGAAGAAGGAGTACTTCCCCTTTTACTGGAATACATTTCCTTTGTCGTTTTTAAGCCACGCTTTATTTTCGAAAATTGGAATACAAACGGAATCGATTATGTCGATAAAGTTGTTCAGGGGATAGTTTACTTATATAAAATTATTTCTTTGTATTGTCACATTTATAAAAACTGAAACATGTATCATTTGAGATGATATTTGCATTTTCACTATTATTATCACATTTAAGCGTACTTGCTGCTAATGAGAATTCGATCAAACAATGGTCGCTTAATATGTTAGGGTCATGAATATAAAAAGTTAAAATATGGTAACAATTCAGGATTTACAATACAATAGTCTACAACGCTCTTTCCAGTACTACCCACAAAGGTGAAAGCACCAATATCTTTATCTTCACACACCCTGCCATTTGCTACCCTCCAACCAGATTGCTTTAAAAATCAAGCAAACAATTACCGTTTGAATTTGAGACTTCATCCATTGAGTTACGTGGTATATCATAATCAATTTGATAATCTTCAGGCAAAAAATCAACATGTAAAGTACTATCCATGCTTACAAAGTCAAACTGCTCTCCAATTCTAGAATTGTAATCTCCTACCAACATAAAATTACAATGTTCATTTGTTAATGATTGAATATGAATTATATTCTCTAAAATAACATCATAAACATTCCTTTCATTTAAGGCATTTCTGCCGGAGTTAGATGGAATCATATAACAAAGACATACATTACTTATGTATTCAATTTCAACTGGATAATACCATATAACATATACTCGTATATGCATACAAACTTTAATATTTAATTAGTATTATACCACACCGCATTTCTTAAGATTGTCAGTTTTGTCTTTTACATGTGAGAGTTGTTGTCTAAAGGAATGTTAAGGTTTATGATACATGTTCACACCATGGTTTTTAAACGCTCTGTGTAAGAACTAATATGTTCCTCGTACATAGGGTATGCCAATGTTTGGCCGCTTCTCTAGGGTATGCCAATGTTGGGCCGCTTCTCTAGGGTATGCCAATGTTTGGCCGCTTCTCTCCTTTCCATTTGGCCTCATTATTGTTCTTATCCTTTTTCTTGAGGATCGTAAACATCGATTCGAGGTAACCATTAGCTCGGAGGGCATTTCTGACATGTTCAATGTCTGTCTTTCTTTTCGCCTCTTCCTTGACTAGTGATGCTGCACGGTGTAAAAGTGTTTTGAATACCGATCGTTTGTGGTCTAAATGTTGATTGGAACTGAAGTTCAAGTATTGGTACCAATCTCTACCAGAGTCATTACATTGACTTGACTCTGTCAACTACAAATAAAGTAGGGCAAACGGTTATGTCACGTGATTCTTCAAAAACATTATGACGATGTTTAGAATATATCATTTTGCGTGATCCGCAAAGATAAAATATATACCTATATTCAATTTTTCAATTGTCTATCTGTGAGTTAAAGAAATATAAAAAGATCGGACAGGGATAGTAGCATTCAAGGAGGACAGTCAACCACAAAACACAGAAACAAACACGCAAACAGACAAACAAGAAGGCAAAAGTAATATTAAATGCAAACGACATCACAAACACAAAAGGGTTTGGAACGGTCAGTGGCAAAGTAAGCCACTGGGGGGTTTAAACCGGTAAAGTGTTTTAGTAATTTTCTGCTGTCGAGCTTCGGTTTAAAATGTTTTCATATGCGTATCGATTGAGTATACCTAAGTACTTATTATTTTTGTAGTAAAATAGACCAGATTAAAACCACTTTGTTTTCCAGCATTATTTCAAATCTTGTGACACCTAATTTGCAGATTATCTGAAAATTATATCTACACAAGAAATAAATAAGTTTCAAGCAAAAATATTCCAATTTAACAATTTTTACCAAAATCTTGTAATTTAGTAATTAGCAGAGATATAATATTATGTGAGTGCAAGGAATAATAACTCTGCGTGGAGATTGTATTGATCCGTGTATGTGGGCTTTGTCTACACGGTCGCCTTCGTGGAGCCGTCATCATTCACGCGGATGCATATGTCAAGGAATGGTATTTTGCTATCCTCTTCACTTTCCAAGGTGAACTTAATGTGTTCATCTGTAGAGTTCAAATGGTCCGAGAACTCATATATGTGGTATTCGTGTAGTTAGTCATTGTATCATCCACATATCGGTACCACATAGAGGGTGGATCTTTGGCTGACTGGAGGATTTGTTCTCTAAGTGCTCCATATATAAATTGGCCACTATTGGTGAAACTGGTGATCCCATGGTCGACCTTTGTGTTTGCTGGTAGAATTTTGTCCCTGATATACAAAGTATGTGCTGTTTAAACAAAGTTCAAATAACCCACATATTGTGACCACGTCTAGCTCAGTTCATAGGGTATGCTGGTAAATAGGGCTGACACATTATATGACACTAATCTGGTTGAAGGTGGTACCTCTAATCGTATCTTCTGAACATATGTACTGCTCGCTATATGGTGTTCTGTCTTCCGGTTCGGAGGCCAATGACAGATTCCAGATATGTCGCCTTAGCATACATACCACTACCCATGCTGGACACTATGGGTCTCATGGTGGGTGGTGGGTGTCCTTGTTGTGGATTTTTGGCAATTCATAAAACTCGTACACAACATTAAAAGTAGAATAGAGCCTATTATAGAGCTGTTGTGATATGTTATTGTTATTTTTCCCTTCTCGTAGTTTGTTTATAAGTCCATTCTTAACTGAATTTGTTAGATCACATTTTAATTCATCATATGTGGATAAATAGTGGATCAGTTTCCCCATTTAAGTGCATAGTCTTGGTGGTTCAAGATGACAGTTGTCCGGCCATTATCTGCATGCAAGTTGACAACGCTTTTGTCTTTAGCTAAGTTCTTAACAGCTACACTTTTTTTGATGGTACTATTGCTTTTAGGAGGGTTAGCTTTCTTAAGGATATTAACAACTTCACTCCTTAAACTATAGGTTCGGTGAAAGATACGCTCTCATTCACGGGAAGAGTGGGTGGGGTAACGCAAAAGTTCTTACCTTTTTTGAGAGCTGCATTATCATTGTCATCGATATCTCTGTATGAGAGTTTGATTACACATTTATCGGTGTATACCACGTTCCGACCTTTTGTCCTGATGGCATTTCCCTCATGTATCTCCGCCAACAGGGATTACATTTCTTTCTTTGCCGTTGTTTACAATCCTCGAATTGGCTGTCATGCTCATGCGCAAACACTGTCTTCACTTTTTCATACGTTTCCGGTTCGAATCCCGCACTCAATTTCTGCTCAATGATCGCTATTTCTTCACTGAATTTTCTGAACGTAAATTCACATTGTTGAACCTTGAGTTTCTTTCCCGGTTGTAAAATGATTTTACGAGCTGAGAGGCCTTGCACCATGGTTTTCAAAGTCAGACTATTAGGAGTTATGTTTCATAGTGACATGGTTATGATTCATCCAACCCGCCAATTTTTCATGCGACTTCTCACCTCTCCTGATTTCGCTGAGGACTTCGCGTCCGTGTTGACCCAGCATACAACTAAAGATGTTGCACTAAAGATGATGGCCTGGACTTACCTCCAGTCATTCGCAACATCTCGTACACTGCTTCGCAGCATTACTCGAATAAAATACGCAGGTTTCCATATTAGTTACGTCATCGCGTCTTACATTCCAGTCAAAAGAAAATTGCATTCAAAATCAAAGTTATCATCCAAATGTTGCAATGTTATTCAGCCGATTGCTTCATCAATAGTTTATTTACATGAACTCAGTGATAAAACCTTCATCTGCATTGTACAACGAGAATTATACATCAACACGTGTGGCTAGCGACCATATTGTTTACATAGCAACAGTCACTATCGTCTGTGCCTTTGCCTTCCGGCTAACAGAATGTCAAGATTTTGAAAATACCGAAGCTACGTAATACACACGAGGCGGGATCCCAAAACATGACGGGATTGGCCGAGTGTTCACGATTGACCTCCAGCATACGACGAACTCCTGTTATCACGTGACTAGACTAAGTCACTTGATCTCCAGCAGTAAACACCGATCAGCTGAAGAAGGCTATGCGATATAGCCGAAATATCCAAGTAGGCACTAATTTGCTCTGAGTAATGGCAAATTCAACTAATTTAACGAATCCAGAGCAAGGAAACAACATCTATAGTTGAACTTTAATATTATCTTGTTTTATTTACCAGAGACCTATCCCGTGCTGATGCATCACGCCCCATAATTACATATGAGTACGGGGCGGGGCGGGGTGGGGATGGGCCGGTCGTATTATGACATGGATAGTACAGTTTATATGTTCATTGCTCTTTTCTTCTACTTAAAAGTAAAGTTTGAAGTATTATATACTGCTATAACCTAGATACTATTCAATATAATAATGCTTTTTTACTCGGACCTCAGTTTATTTCCCTGAGCTAATCGGTCATGAAGCATGTTAGTAATAAATAAGCAAGCTTTCCAATGCTTTTCAATGATCATTTAACATTGGTAAATATGTCCTTAATATATTACTTATGTATTCAATTTCAACTGGATAACACAACTGGTTCTGCCTCACAAAATACGCCCATTCTAAATCCTTATAGACAACAATATGTACTTTTTTCACCTGACGCGGGGGTAATATTGTAACGTGATAGTAAATAGCAGGGTGGTAGTAAAAGAAAATCACATGCGCATCTTTGATGCGTGCTGTTTCGGTGACGTCATCGGCTCAGATACGATTATAATTTCAATAGAACTTTACCGATCCACATAACACTGTCGGTTACATGAGATGGTGTAGTCTTTTTCAGTCACAGAGTAGGTATTTTAAAGATGGCGGGTGATGATAAAAGTTGAGAGGTGAGTATCGTAGAAATGTATCTGCTATTTCTCAGTTTCACCTTTTAAAATTTGCAGAGGTGAACTAATAATATTCTATTGCAATGTATTCCTCGGCACACCTATTTCCATGTATTGATAACGTTTATCCATTGACTGATATCGAATCTAGAGTTGACCCTATGTTTCGCTTCAGCTCCAGGTATTTAAACTTTATACATGCCATCATCTATGAAAACAAGTAAATTACACACCAAAGAACAATGTAACTACACGTTTTGACTATGCATAGTTTATTTAGAGGCGTATAATGCGTTTTAAAAAAATCAACCAACGTCACAGTGTAGCCATTAGTATTTTTTTCGCAAGAGATAGTGTAGACACTACGGATTTGAACAGTATCTGTTTTAGCTACACCATCTCTCGCGAAAACATACAAATGGCTACACTGTGACGTTGTTGATTATTTTAAACGCAGTATACGCCTCTAAAACAAACAATGCATAGACCAACGTGTATGTATATGCTATTTTGTGTGTAATTTATTTGTTTTCGCAGATGCTGGAATGTATAAAACAATGAGATATAGGGTCCTATAGAAACCACAGCGTCCGAGCGCAATGGCATCGTAGGTCCACGCTGAACTGCAAACAAGGACTTGAAAATACAATGAAAGAGAAAAAAACAACAGAAAGGGTGGTGAAGACAGGGTTACCGACTTGGAACGGTCAGTAGGCAATAAGGCCCACTGGTTAGCTTGAAACTATGTTATATGCGCACAATCCTCGCTATTATCCTGTCTTCAGCGCCCAAATAGACAAGACAGTGTAAACAAAACTACTCCCATCAAAAGGAATTCGCTAACAATAAAGTCCACATCCTGAGAAACTAACTTAAGAAACACATACAAAATAATAAAACATCTCAGAATCGTACTGAACAACCATAGTAGTTACATACTTGGAACTGAGGCGAAAAAGAGGGTCGACTCTCGATTCTATTTCAGACAACGGAGAAAAACCATCTTTCTGACATTGATTAAGTAATCAATACATGGAAATAGGTTTGTCGAGGCTTACATGCCAATAGAATATTCATTTGTTCACCTCTGACAATCATGACCATATGTGGCTTGTTTTTAAAACAGGAAACATAGAAGTAGCAAGCAAATTTCTATGACACTCACTTCTCAACTTTGTCATAATCCGCCATCTTTAAAATGTCTACCCTGTAAAGTTTTATATGACGGTAGATTTTTTTGTGATGGAGGACCACCCATATATATATATACATAAACCGTGATGCACGCGTATACTTTTTTGCCGAACAACATGTAATTACGGTTTCAACGTTATGTCATTACGAAAAATGTATATATATGATTTAAGCTTTTTTTTTATTTGAATAAACGTCTAATATACGTCTTGTTTTCAACGTGTGTTAAATTGATTCATACGTATTGTCTAATCATTATGATGATGTATGTTTGAGAAAAGTATAATGATTTTAAAACACAGGAATTTGTTGCTTCCTACTTGACATTTTATAAATGGTGGTCCATTTTCAGAATATTAGTTCAATATTTAGCTGAGTATGTCTGGGGGTGGAGGACTACGGGTCCGACATTTTTCATCAATATATTCTGAAAATGCACCAAATTCATCAAATGCTATGTAGAAAAGACGTTGGTTTGTTTCACTGTTCTTGACGTTTAGCACTAGCTGTGCTCGAGATACTTATTAGTTTCTACATCTACATTTTAAGAAACTGAGTGTCCTATTTGGCACTAATGTTTCTGTCGGTGGTAGAAAAGCAAAAATAGTGAAATGATAGGACAGAGAAAAGCATAGTTCGATTGAAGCAGAAGACAGGTAAAGTTTCCAAACCATGTTTTCATCACCTTCAAATTTTAACTACTCCGTAGCATCAGACCAAACCGGATGACCGGTTACAGGTACACTGGCAAAGGAACGTTTCATTTATATGGGGGTCCAGTGGAAACCTCAAACTTTGTTAAAAGTAACAAAAAAATAGTGGCGCGAAAGCCGGATTGCGAATTTAACATTTTAAGTGAAAAATCTGTGTGAAAATTGGGGTAGTCCAGGTAAAATACATGACATAGTTAGGGTTATTTATATATAACATTTGTAATGATGTTGAACAAGTGTCAAGTTTCAAAGCTTTTCGACAATTCATTTTTGAGAAATGAGTAAAAAACGAAAACTTTAACGAAAACTTCAAAACTTGTAAACGGACGGATGGATAGACGTACAGACACATGGAAATCGCCAAACTGTAAGCCTGGATTTGCTACGCAATCTAGCCAAAAATAAAAAATACAAAATAAAAACACCTTAGTTTGGAAATTCGGTTAACAAATAAATATTTTACAGCCATTGATCAGTTCAGATGAGGCTTTTTGTATGTGAATTCCTATCTATCTGTCTACATCCTGCATTAGCCTCTTTCGGGTGTACATCTGCCGTGGTGCTGGGACAGCAAAAAAATAAAAATCTCAAATATAACTTCAGTAAGCCTCAATAGTTTCAGAATGTCTTAATTTCGGTTTGCCCAACTCATTAAAACCATTTTTAAAAGGTCGAAGCGCCCCAAAATATGCAACATAGGGTAAAATAACTTTTGAACTTCTCCTACCCAAACACGCCAGTCAAATTATTGGGATCTCGGGAAGGAGGCTGTTCCTACCCCTGTCAGTGTGAGTAACATCTTGGGCCTAACCATCGTTTAGTCACTCTAGACCTGGTGTTGTTCTAAATACTAGTAGTTATATTTTTTCATAATGGACCATAATGTTACTGTGCGGTAAAAAAAGATGCGATGACAGAGTGGTTAGCTTACTTGCCTCTGGATATAGAAGTCTGGGGTTCGACTCCCGGAGGTTCACGTCTCGAGAATTGATAACGCACTCCCTTAGATCTAGAACTATTCGTGTAAGATAGTTAAAGTTACTGTGAAAGTATGTCATTCTTCCCTACTGATGTAAAGCTGTTGGTCTCCTGTGCAGGGAGAGACATACCCTATTCAGGTTAAAAATCTCGCTGAACTTATGTGGTTATCATAAAAAAGCCTGCAGGTAAACTCATACACAGAAACGAAACTGTGATAATCATAAATATGTGTATAATACGTCAATAGTATTGGAAGAAAGAAAGAAAGAAAAAAGAAACAAAGAAAGATGGATCGGTAATAAGCACCTTGCTCACAAATTGTTTACTAACAGACCATACGTCATAATGTGACGACATACGATGATGACGTAAATCAATGACGTGTTGTCATTGTATTATAATTTCCGTAACATTTACGGAAATTGCCAGATTGTTCGGGTTTGACACGAATGAACACGGAATAACCTCGTCGATTTCCGTCAATGGATTGCAATAGTAGACCACCGAATACGGAAATCTGCGAAGAATTCCGATTGCATTTATGGTTTTACGGGAAAATAAACAAATGAAAGATAGTTTTTAACCAAATCATTTGTTTATCCTAATCGGTTAGCAAGACATATACATTTTTGCGACACGAAATCTACTTTTATTAAAGTGTGAAAGTGTTGACGAATTTTCGCCAATGAACAACGCGCAAGGTAACACTTTGGGCTATGCTTCCGGTTAATGGCCGTTTTGGCGACATAGGTAAAAATGCAATTGCATTGTCATTTTTGGATGGGTTCGAAAAAGGTTTTTAATGTTTTTTTCACCTCATTCAGCTTGGAAACCACCATTCTTAATGGTTTCTACGAAAGCTTATCTTGTTAAGTTCGTAACGAAATATGCTAATTTACGGTTGAAGTCGCCCATAAACTGCCGTAAATGACCCAAGACTTTTCAAAAGGATGGATGGGTATGTTTACTTTTCGCCTGCGTGATACCATAGGAGCTCGCTTGCGCTCGCGTCGCTACGAAACATCGAACGAGAAAATTGCAAAAGCAATAAGATCAAAACAATAACAATGACCAACCCTTTGTGAGACAATCTCCCAATGAAACGGTCTATCAACACAGGAATTTAGAAAATGAAAACAGACACCAAAATACTGCAATACAGTCTAAGGGAGATAACCGCATGCATATAAAACCCCAGAAATATGATGGAAATGAAGATCTCACAGAATGTCTCACCTCCTTTCAAATTTGCTGTGACATAAACAAATGGCATTACCACGAAAAAGGGTTATATCTGGCAAATTGTTTGTCGGGTAATGCACGTTCAATACTGATTGAGATGTCACCGACATAAACACGTGATTATCGAAACACCAAATTAAATGCTCGTTTTCGGTCCGAAAATAGAGCAAAAATAGGTCGTGCCCAACTCAAAACACGCACTAGAGCAAAAGGGGAATCTATTCAAGATTTAGCACTATCCATCAGAACTTTAACTAGAAAGGCATACCCAAATACAACCAATGAGGTTATAGGTGTAATTGCCTTATATCAATTTATCGATGCGATAAATGATAGCAGTATTCGAATACGACTAAGGGAACTTAGCATTTATAATATCTCTCAAGCAGAAGAAATTGCCACCAAAATGGAGGCTTACAAACTGTCAAATGGTCTCCGAATGAAGTATGTGGGTGAGGTAACTACTCCAAATCAGCAAAACTCAGAGAGTATGACAAACCTTTGCCAAACACTTGAGACCTTATCAAACAAATTTGACCAATGTGTTAGCATACAAAATAAAACTCAGCCACCCAGAAGAGCATATCAAAATAATCAGTTCAGGGGAGACAATCACTATTAGCACCGAAATCCTCCATATAGGCAAATTTATAGACAGGGTATACATCCCTAATCGACAAGAAAGACCGGCTTCAAACTGGAGAAACCAAAATGAACAAAACTACCAGGAAAACGGGACTCAGTCGAACTGGAGGTCCACAGGTCGACAGTAGTAAATGGGCCAAAAGATGCATGCAATATTACACCAAATTCAGGGTTTGAAGATGGGTATGTTGTCAAAGCTAAATTATTAGACAAATCCCTAGCTTTTCTAGTGGACAGTGGTTCTGCAGTAACTATTCTTAATAAAGAATTCCTACAAAATTTACCTCCACATGTCTGTCCTTCAATACAGCCTGTACACACCAAACGTCTAACTGTCACTGGTGAAGTCTCGTCATTCTATGGTATAGTGAATGTTGATCTGCAGCTAGGATCTCAAACTTTCAACATAGATGTTCTTGTAGCTGAAAAACAAAATGATGGCATTTTAGGTCGTGACTTCATGAGGGGCCGATGAAATTTGTTAGTTAAAAACAATCTACTTACAGTAAATGGGGAGAAGAATCCTTGTTTTGAGCATTCCAACACCAACTATCCTAGTGTGTGTAGGGTTGCAGTGAAGGAAACAGTAGACATACCTCCTGAATCCGAAATTATTATAATGGGGCAGTCTTTGGATCCTTTCAATCGAAAGCGAGCAGGCATCACCGAAGCAAAACGAGAATTTGTTGCGCGTAGTTGGTTATTAGTAGCAAAAGCACTTGTAAATCCTGAGGATGGTTGCATTCCAATAATATTAGCAAAATTAGGAACAGAAAATTGTAAACTACATAAGGGCACTATTGTGGCAAATTTAGAATCAGTTAAGAATATAAAATACGAGAATGTTGGTGCAGCCACCACTACAGACCCTTTTGTAAGTAATTGAACTCAACAGTATTTACCGTCTCACTTAGAAGAGGTTTATACTAGATGATCCTATGAACTCACTGTAGAGCAGAAGCTCGTTTTCAAACAACTGTTAATACAATACCAGGATTTATTTTCTAAAGATTCTGATGATCTTGGGTTAACAAATGCAATGGCATTTACCATTGAAACTGGACATAATAAACCAGTTAAAACAACACCTTACCGCATACCCTAGTCTAAGCGAAAGGTAGCTGAAGAAGAAATTGGGAGATTAGCAATTGCGGGAGTTATAGAACCTGCAAGGAGTCCCTGGCTGTCCCCAGTAGTAATGGTGCCTAAACCAGATGGAACTACAAGGTTTTGTATCGATTTCCGCAAAGTGAACAAATCAATTGTCAATGGCGATGCTCAACCATTACCTATGTGTGACAATTTGATAGATCAATTATCAGGGAACAGTTGGTTTTCCACCATGGACTGCAAATCTGCATACCATCAAGTCCAAATTAAAGAGTCTGATCGACCGGTCACTGCTTTTGCAATACAGGGTAGCCCACAATGGCAATTCACACGCATGCCATTTGGGTTTATGACTAGTCCAGAAGCATTTGAGAGACACATGGAAAAGGTTCTATTAGGTCTATGTTATTTGCCAGATATATCTTGATGACTTATTGTCACCAAGTAAGACATTTGAAGGTCAAGTGAAAAACCAGATTATTAGAAGCAAATCTTAAATGCCATTTCTTTCAACGAGTCGTTAGTTTCTTGGGACACCGAATCAGTGAGGCAGGAGTAGAACCCTGCACTGAAAAGGTACAGTCAGTGGCAAAGTGGCTACGACCTCGCAACCTGAAAGAAACATGAAGCTTTATTAGTCTAGCTTCATACTACAGAAAATTGATTCAGACATCACAAATACAAAATAGTTGACAATAGAGCTACCGCCTTGGAGCGGACAGTGGCAAAGTAGGCCACTGGGGTTTAAACCGGTTCAAGGGTGCACCAAACCTCACACTTACCCTACTTCATCCCATTAAAACAGGACATTGTAAATAAAGAAATCCCCGCCATGCTCTAATCTCTAACCAACAAAGCAGCATCAAGGCAATATAAGTAAAACACAAATATGCTCGTGTAAATATAATACAAAAAAAACAATAGCTTAGAAAGCCACAATGAAGGTACTCAATGACTTGGCAGAAGCCAGAGCAACTAGAGAATAAACCATTAAGGGCACGACAAGAAAGATCATATACAAACATCAAACGCCACCGTCCCAATGGGCTTTAGGTAGACGTCATTAAAAAGGGTTCACAGCCTGTCCGGTCATCGTACAATTAAAGAGGAAAGCATAGTGGCGAACTGTAAAAGGGTCCAACACCAATCATGCAGTACGTTGCAAAATGATAGGGTCATAACCTCTTTTGATAAACTTTTTAACAAGTTTAACAAAGATAGTATGAAAGTGATCATGACCAAGAATCTTACGAAGTTTATAAATCACATCACCATAACAGTCAGGTTGCGATAGTCCTTGTCGCAAACGAGTCCTTAAATTACTTTTGTATTTAGAAAGAAGATCAGGGTGACGATAATAACGTTAACCCTGATTGAGTAGCTTTTTAGTTATACAAAGATTACGAATATTAAAGTCCTCAACTCGAGTACAAGCTCTTGAAAGACGAATAACTTGAGACACATACACCCCATAAGAAGTTGCTCGGGGAACATCCCCATCAAAGTGGGGATAATTAACAATGTCAAAATTAAAATCATCTCTCTTGTCATAGATTTTGCTAATTATTTCACCAGATCTAATTAATGAAGCGTTATTATCAGATATATTAGCTTTGTTAAGCTGAAGTTCTTTAGGATAAATATTATTAACCATAGTTGGAAAGAAAGGGTTGTCCATGTTCAATATGTCATCCAGATACCGAGAGGTGTCATTAAAGGCTTCAATAACATCTGCCTGGGTATCTGGTGAAAGACTCAACATGAAATCTCTTTCGTAGCAAAATAAAAACAAATCTGCGACAATTGGTGCACAGTTCGTACCCATAGGGATACCAACAATTCGTCTATAAACGGTGGTTCCATACCTGACGAAAATATTATCTAATAGGAAGATGAGTCCTTCACAAACTTCATAGCAAGTCCACATAGTATACTTGTCTAAACTGCCGTTAGTAAAAAATGCTTTAATATTATTACATGCCAAAAATGTAGTATTTTCTCTAGCGCATGTTTTATTAGTTTGCCTTTATTAAGGTGATATGGTAAGATTGTATATAGTGTAGAGAAGTCATAAGTGATTATTGATGAAACTTGACCTTTATTGATAATTGTATCAAGAACGTCTCCTGAATTGTTTATAGACCAAAATAAAGTAATCCCAGAGTTTTCATAAGTTTTATCACAATATAGTTTAACGTGATCTTTAACGGCAGTAAGACAAGAAGTTAAAAGTTTGGAGATGTTTGTAGTGGTGCAGGCACTAGAATTCGAAATTAAGCGAGCCTTATATGGATTTTTATGTAATTTAGGAATCCAGTAAATAGTAGGCAGTTTATTTTGCTTATCGTTTACACCAGCCTTGAAAGTAGTGCACCGAGTGATATGTGCGGAAACAACATCATCCAACAAGCACAGTTGCAAGACTCTTCTCTATCCAAGTTGATATCCTGGAAAAGAGAAAAGAGGAGACCAGACTGGTGTGATATAGCACCATATGGTAAAGAACTGAAATATTATTAGTCTCGGTGGGACTCGATAATCTTCGAAAATGAAATATTATATAGGCTATGGGAAAGTGATAAGGGCGATAACGTAGATCGACAAATCATTATCTCGCCAAGCTTGAAGAATGACATATTTTTTCAGTTGCATAAAAGCATGACAGGATCTCACTTTGGCATAAATAAGACCTTAATGAAGGTCAGACAAATATTTCATTGGTGTGGACTGAGATAAGATGTTGGGCACTGGTGTAAAATCTGTGACACCTGTGCTAGTAGAAAAACTCCTTCCAGAAAAGAAAAATCTCCACTGAAGATTTACAATGTGGGGCAACCCATGGAACGAATAGAAATAGACATCCAGGGTCCGTACCCTACTACTTACCAAGATAATTGTTATATTATGGTAGTAGGTGACTTATTTACCAAATGGGTGGATGCCATCCCTCTAAAAAGTCAGAAATCAGACCATGTTGTGACCGAATTAGTCAATAAATTTATATGTCAAATGGGTGTACCTATGGAACTGCACTCAGACCGTGGCACCAGCTTCGAAAGCAAGCTATTCCAAGAGATATGCAAACTAATTGGAATTCACAAGACACGTACCACTGCGTCTAGACCAATGCAATCATGGACGGAATTATTGAAAGAGCTAACCGTACTATAACATGTTATCTGCTTTTGTTGATTCAAACTAGAGAAACTGGGATGAAAAACTTCCGCTGTTAATGATGGCATACAAGTCTTCTATCCAGGAATCTACCGGGATAACCCCTTGAAATGATGCTAGGCCGAGAGATCAATTTACCTATTGACCTGGCTATGAGTAGTATAGATAGTAGCGGTATAGGCGCAGTTTCCCTCGCGGGGAACGAGAAAAACTAGTAAAATATGCCAGCGGAGACTCAGGCATAACGCTCATTCACACCAAGATCTAAATGTAAGTCACGCCTAAATCAACACCAACATATTTCAACAGTTTTCTCAAGCACCCCGCTCAGGGAAACTCGCCCTATACCCCCACTATCTATACTACTAATCAATCCGGTTTGCTATTTTAATAACATAACATTTGCAACTCGTTAAACAAAGTCAGACGGAACCGGGCAGTAGTCTTCATCATCGCTCTGCAGAGTTAAAGATATTATTTAGGAGAGCGCAATTTTATTTTATGTCTACTTTCGCCGAATCTACTTTCGCCGAAGTTTTTCAATAACATTTGGAACTCGTTAAGCAAAGTCAGACGGAACCGGGTAGTAGTCTTCATCATCACTCTGCATATCATTTTTTACCATGGAGTATTTTATTTTCCTACACTTTGCTATTTTGTATTTTAGTTCAAGAAGCTCTTCTCTGTTTTCGGCCAGCTCACGTTCATAATTATCCATTTCAACCAGCAATCTTTTTCGCTTGTTGACTTTGCTCTTTTCGGTGTCCGTAAAATCATCACGGACTACCTCATATTCTACTTGGAGTTGCTTACCTCTCATCAATTCTCTTCTATATTTATCTTTTAAATGGTTAAGTTT
The DNA here is from genome assembly GCA_037043455.1 of Cyrtodaria siliqua. Classification (NCBI taxonomy): domain Eukaryota; kingdom Metazoa; phylum Mollusca; class Bivalvia; order Adapedonta; family Hiatellidae; genus Cyrtodaria; species Cyrtodaria siliqua. The sequence goes on from JAWPHD010006362.1 coordinate 41,156, forward strand.
TCTGCAAACCTTTTCTAATCTTTCTTGTTCCATTATATAATACTATATATAATTATTTTTAAACCCTTGAATGCTACTCAACTATTACAATTAACTGTATGCTAACGTATCTTGTCCGTTGTCCGTTATCTAGTATGAACCGTTTATCATCATTAGCTGATAAACTTTTTTTTTATTTATTGCATAGCTGCTAATGTTATGCTTTTGTGATCTAATAACTTTCATCTTATGGTGAGCTTCTGTTGCCGTAAACAAAATCTTTTTTGTAATCGTCATGTGCTATCTGTTTTTTAACAACACACTTTTTAACACCCTTACATTTCTTTGCACTAACCTCATTATCTAACACATACGAATATAATTTACTTCGTAGTCCGACAAATTCAACAATAGGCATACCGCACGTTTCATCTTTCATCTTGCCGATAACCTTTTTATTATCATTAAAATGAAACTGACTTTTTGGATCATAATCACAATTATCAAACAGTTCTTTATCCTTGTAAAAGTCTGCATACACATCTTTTGTTTTTATTTCATAACACAAGGAATCGGTATCAGTAAATAATAACTTAGCTTTTCTATCATATTTGTTTTTGATATAGTTGTAATGAAAATCATACATCAAATATTTTGACAAGTCTAAAATACACATGCCAACATAACAAGGACGATTTAAAACTAATCGTTCTTTTATTCTGTTTATGGCAAATAAAATTTCATTAAACATTTAACAAGAAATAAATGAAGGTCTTCCTGCATACTTTAAGAGAACCTCCTCGTCGTGAGTCAATTTAACATTAATTCTTTTTCTCAAATTTTCCATAGTTTTACCAAAAACTGAATTGTTCATCAGTTTGAAGAAATCCTTTTCAAAAGTATTTTTACAAGCTGTTCTCTTAGCAGTATTAAAGTTTATGTATGTTTTCAACCACTTTGATTCGTCGAACTGCAGTATTCGGTGTATTTTTGTCACCTTCAATCCAAGCTTTTTATACAATTCTAAGTTTCTAAAATGCACGACATACTTTTCTTTATTTTTCAACGTCGTAACAAGTTTATTAAAATTACAATGTCCTAAATTAAACTTTTGTTTTAAATTTTTACAATAGTCTGACAACCACTCATCTTTGATATTTAAACTTTCCGGGGCGAGAGGATAATCATTATGCAAGTCATGCAGTTTCTCAGGATATGTAATATCACACTCAACAATGTAATTTGATTTTCCTTTTTCAAACTTATCAACCCACTTGAAGTTGCCAGTAGGTAACGGTTGACACATGGCCCACCCATATAAGCTATTAGCATCAAGATATATTATGTACTTGCTTTCTTTTTTCTTGTCATAGTTTTTCATATATGTATTGTTAGCCTGTGAATATCTGTTTGCGATATAACTTGTGCCACCTCTTAATCCTTTTTCCACAAACAAATATTGATCAATATCAGTTATTGAATCAAGTTGGATACCAGTCATCTTGAGGCATGCATCCCAGGCTAAACCAGGACTACTGAAGTAATGACAAGGATCTAATTTGTAATACTCAATGCACATTTTTCTAAAGTTTTCAAAAACATCTGTCAGTAACAGCACATCAGTCTTAAGATACAGGTCATGATATTCTCCCATATTTTTAATATTAAATGTTTTCCATATTGTTTTAGCATGATCATAATCTGCATCTGAAATATGCTCATCATTTAATTGAGAATAAACGCTATCTTTATCAGGTAACTTAGTATCCTTGAAGCGTTCAAAACTGTTCATGTAATCATAAGGATAAACGCCTTTTCGTTTAATTAATTCTAGCTTGTCGCCAGAGTATTCCTGAGAGGTGTATTGAAACGAAGGGATGTTTTTTACTAAATTTTCTAATGATTGAGGCATAAACTGAAAACTGTCAATAAACACCAAACTTTGTCCTAACATAAAAGCCATGTACTTTTCCATGTTAGTCGGTATAACAGTTATGTTTTGTTTAAACTTTCCGATGTGCTGCATTATGAAGTGAGAGTCATATCCTCTCAAGTTATGAAACACAACAGGTATTTTTCTAGTCAACCTGAAATTAATATTGCATATGTCATGAGCGCTTCCTCTATACTTTCCAGTTACATGGCAATGGTCCCTGACTTTTCTGATGCAGTTTTTGTATGCCACTGTATAACCCGCGTCACCTTTTTTGAGAGTTGTTGCAAAACCATTACCACAAATATGACATGATTTATATTTTTGGAATCCAGCTTCTTCTTCCTGTGATATTACTAGATCTTTTTTAAAGCTTGCATTCATAGTTTTCTTGCACCACTTTTCTTCTTCTATCATTTTTTCTAAAAACTTGTAAACAGCATTTGGTCCTCTATACGTTACAACTGGTTTTGAATACTGATCATCATAGCAACAAGCAACCTTATACCCATAACTGCAATCAGTATGTTTTTGATATTCTTCTGTATGTGATTTTTTAGGATTGATTGATACTGAAGAAATACTTTCGGTTACTGCTTCAAATTTCAGCATATATAACAAACGGAACCATTAGCTGCCTGTCATAGTTTTTAAACTTAACCTTTTCCTCTTTCTCAGGCATTTTTATTGCTTGTTTTCCATTAAGTGAAAGGCAATCAGGCTTATGTTTTTTCAGAACTCTTTCTGATTTAAAGCACTGCAAGCATGTTTTACAAAACCATTTTTTCCCCTCGTATGCTGTTTGACAAAACATTAGTCTGTCAAAATCTTTTATCCACACGTAATGATTTTTTTCTTCTTCTGTGATTAAAAGCATATCACATGTTTTTTCTGCTTTATTTTTTGATATGTGCAAAGGGTATACTTGATTATCTTCATACCCAAATATGTTAAAACAGATGTTGTTTTGTTTTTCTATTTTTGGGATTTGTTTGATAGTAACAGGAAATGTAATTCCTTTGTAATCAAGATCACCAATATGCTTTTTATACTTAGTTATTCTTTGAAGATCTTTTCCAACAGTAAATTCATAAACCAAATGGCACCATCTGAAACATTCGTTATCTTTTTCATTTTTAGCTCGACTATTCGAAGAATAAGAGAGCTTATGTAATCACCCCGGGGTCGGCGTCGGCGTCGGCGTCGGCGTTGGCGTTGGCGTCGGCGTCGGCGTCCCACATCAAGGTTTGCGTGTAAGCTGTGTTAACAAGTCTATATCTCTTACATTTCTTATCCTACCACAACCAAATTTGTTCATGGGCTTCCTTGTAGCATTATCTTAAGGGCTGCATAAGCAATTTTGGTTCCTGTAACCCATGGGCTCCCATGGAATGCAAATTATGATAGCCCATAAAATGTGCCCCATTTCACATCAAATTTTGCGTGTAAGCTGTGTTTACAAGTCTATATCTCTTACAATTCTTACCCTAGCACAACCAAATTTGGCCATTAGCTTCCTTATAGCATTATCGTAAGGTCTGCTTAAGTAATTTTGGTTCCTGTAACCCCTGGGCTCCCACGGAACCCAAATTCTGATAGCCCTTAAAATATGTCTGTTTCACATCAAATTTTGCGTGTAAGCTGTGTTTACAGGTCTATATCTCTTACATTTTTTGTTCTAGCTGAACTAAATTTTGGAATTGGTTTCCTTATAGTATGTTGTAAAGGGTTGGATAAGTAATTTTGTCTTCTGCAAATTCTGGGCTCCCATGGAACCCAAATTGTGATGGCCCATAAAATGTGCAATAAATGCAGATCTAGGTTTGCATGTAAGCATGTATATATCTATAATTTTGGTTTGGGATTTGTTATAGCATTACGCATCTTATTATTTCACCCATATTGGGTCATGGGCTCCCTCCTCCACCCCCCCCCCCCCCCTTCACACCTTTTTTTTATTTTTTTACATATTTCTGTGTAGTTTTAGTCAATTCTTACACATATATGTTGCAACCCTCCCATCCCCCCCCCCCCCCCCGCCCCAGACTTGATTTTTTTTTTTTTTACATATTTCTGTGTTGTTTTAGTCAATTCTTACACATATATGTTGCAACCCTCCCCGCACCCACCACCCCATCCCCCCGACTCTCACCCGCCTCTCACCCGATCATCCCCCCCCACACCCCCACCCCGCCCCAGACTTGAAACATTTTTTTTTTTTTACATATTTCTGTGTTGCTTTTGTCAGTTCTTACACATATATGTTGCAACCCTCCCTGCCCACCTCCCCCCGTCACACCCCCTCCCGCCTCTCACCCCATCACCCCATCCACCACGCCCCACACTTGATTTTTTTTTTTTTTTTTTTTTTTTACATATTTCTTTGTTGTTTTAGTCAATTCTTACACACATATGTTGCCCCATCCACCCTCCCCCCCTCCCAACCCACTGCTGCCTCTCACCCTCATCCCCGCTCCAACCCCCCCCCACCCCATTTGAAACTATTATATTTGTATTTCTGTGTTGCTTTTGTCAATTCTTACACATATATGTTGGTCATGGGCTCCCTCCTCCACCCCCCCCCCCGCCCCCTCTACCCCCACTCCCCTCCACACCCTCCACACCTTTTTTTTTTTTTTTTTTACATATTTCTGTGTTGTTTTAGTCAATTCTTACACATATATGTTGCAACCCTCCCCCCCCCCCCCCCCCCCGACTTCATTTTTTTTTTTTTTTACATATTTCTGTGTTGTTCCCGCCTCTCACCCCCACTCCCCCCACCCAACCCCCACTTGAAAATCTAATTTTGTTGTTGTTGTTTTTTTACATATTTCTGTGTTGTTTTAGTCATTTCTTAACTTTTTTTTTTTTTTTACATATTTCTGTGTTGCTTTTGTCAATTCTTACACATATATGTTGTCCCCTCCCCGTCCCGTCCCCCCATCACCCCCGCCTCTCACTCCGCCCCACTTGATTTTTTTTTGATTTTTTTTACATATTTCTTTGTTGTTTTAGTCAATTCTTACACATGTTGCCCTCCCCACCCCACGCCTCTACCCCATCCCCACTCAAACTCGATTTTTTAATTATTTTTTTTTCTTCATATTTTTGTGTTGTTTTGGTGAATTATTACACAGCTTCTTACACATATATGTTGCCCTCACCACCCCAACTCCCCCCACCATCCACCCCCGCCTCTCTCCCACCCCCACCCCGCACCCCACTCAAAACTCGATTTTTTTATTTTTTTTATTTTTTTTATACATATTTCTGTATAGTTTTGGTCAATTCTTACACATAGTTATATTGTGCTCCCAACCCCACCCCACATTGTTGTAGCCTTGTTTTCTGATGGTATATACTAGCTATAAATGTATTACTCTCCGAAAAATCAAATAGTCGAGCTGCGCTGTTCTCCGACAGCTCTTGTTTATGTTTATTAAACCTTTTTTGTGATGTTGCAGTTCTTTTGGTAAATCCAAATAAGAGCTACCCCGTAAAGGCTTATACTTTATTCGATTTATGTAATGTGCATCTAGTGATTCAATTACCCAACCACTTCCCAACTGAATCCAATTTCCAATTCTATTTATAATTTCTTCCTGTGCTTTGTCTAATGCTTCTGATATTTGATTTCTGTTTAATATTGTTACAGCCTTTGAGGCAAAGTAAGCTGTTTTGTATACACAATCAAAACCTCCTCTATCATCTGATACTTGTTTTTTAAAAGTAAGTTTTACATCAACGCTTAATTTAAATCCACCTGTTTTTCTTAGTTCTTTTTTAAGAAAGTTCACAACTCTTGATTGTGTTTTTTGTAGCTGTCTGAGCGGATCATTACTGACAACATTTACTTTAAAAACCTTGCTATACTATTTTGGGGATGTTTCAATTTCTCGGATACTCATTATATAATATTACATGAGATTATTTCTTTAAGCCCGTCTATTAATTAATTAATTAATTAAATAACATTATTTTATTTAATATTGTTACCCTCGCCGGCGTCCTCGTCGGTATCTTCGTCGGTGTCCTCATCGGCGTCCTCATCGGCGTCCTCGCCGGTATCCTCATCAGTAACCTCATAAATATGTTCACCGGTGTCCTCGTTAGTAACCTCATCCAAGAGAGCATCTATTTCATTATCCTGGAGAATGCCTAAATATCTCCGAAAGCATTTTTCCTCAAGAACTCTATTATCTATCATCTGACTTATTTTTACATGATATTTGCAGTATCTGTCAAAATCAACAGTTTCAAGATCACCTCCAGCTGCCAGTGATTTTATTTTTATCCTGTATTTGCAATAGTTTATAAACTCGTCTTTATCAAACACTTCTGCACCAATCATTTCTTTTAAACTTTCGACAAACGTTTCAAAGTCTTCATAACATCCGATATCAGTATTAATCACATGAGGTTTTGCTAGATTGCTGATTAGATTATCTCTGAACAACTCAACATTTTCAGACATTACTCTTAATTGTATTTCATTAAAAATATTTAATTTCCTTTTCTGCTAGATCTGTGAGAAGCTTTACAGCATCATTGCACTCAATCTCAGTTTTTATTGCCCAATCTTTTTTAAAAGCTGCAATATCATCTGACAATCGTTGCATGTGAACTGTCTCAAACTCTTTAATAAGTTCATTTGTCTTGGTTAAAAGAGCCTGCTCGTAAGCAGCTACTTTCTCATAAACCTTCTGTTCCTCTTCAAAATGTTTTCTTTCTTCTTCTGCATAACTGTAAATACTCATATATTAAAATACTGATAAAGGTGATCCTTTGAGAGCAACAAACACAATTAAGAGAATAAAGCAGCAGACTCGGTTTTATTGAGTCTGTTCATGAGAAGTAATGAAAAAAGCAACACTTCTCACGCCCCCTAGCACCGGCTTAAGCGGTATTCTACTTCAAAGCCACCTATATTGGGCTCGTTGGTCCCAAAAGACCAGTAGAAAATAACACTACTGATTCGTAGCACGGGGAGAATTTTTACAGCCGCCACACTGCACTAAACGAACGCTAGTGTGAATGTTAATAAATACTGATAAAGGTGATCCTTTGAGAGCAACCAACACAATTAAGAGAATAAAGCAGCAGACTAAAGATTATATTAATTTAAAGATTATATTAAATTAAAAAGGTTTTAGGAATGGTACTAAAATCTTTGATTTCCATAATTTCATTATCATCTACTATCTTTGATATGTATTTCAATCGTCAATCTATTAGATTCATGTTTCTTCAAAATTGGTTTTTCCAAAAGCCCAGCCGTCCAATCTTTTTTAAAAGCTGCAATATCTTTTTCCAAGTATCTCATACAACTTTCCCTATGATTATCAAAATTGTATAATTGTTTCCTCATCAAAGTGTTTACTTTCTTTTTCTGCGTAACTTCCCATATACTATAGATTATATTATTTTAATCAACCATACATAATAATTTCAATTCCTTGCTTAAGTAAAACATCATAGTGGGCAATAAAAGAAACTTCGTATAATTTTGGTTGGCAACTGGTTGCCTCTGAAATTTGTTTTTTACAAAAAGCACGCAGTTTGTTTATATCTCCTTTTTTTATTTTATATGACAGTTTTAGTTGTTTTACCATTGTTATGATTCTTTGTCAAATCTTGAAAGTTTGAAAAAATTAAAAGCTCTGCATCAAATTTACTCGCATCTTCAAAATCAATAGTTTTTGCATGTTTCGTTTGATCTTTCTTAGAGTTTTTGATTTTCTTTTCTATACGTTGCATTTATATAATTACATAATATAATATTTCTTTAAGCCTATATTTAAATATATGATGCTATATAATAATATAATGAATTGCAAATATTGTGAAAGAGTTTTAGATATTATTGATCCTCCTGAGGTGTGCATAGATTGCATCTTATTTTACATGACTAATAAAAAGAGGCTTTGTAAACATTGTACCAGAGCCAAGCTGTGTTACAAGTGTGCTTACGCATGTATAAATTGTAATGATACTTGTGAAGTTTTCGATAACGAACGCATTTGTCTTAAGTGTGGCACACACAACGGTTACAATCTTATTGCAGGTTACAATCACAGTCGAAAGAAAACTATTTACCACAGAAAGTATCATTTAGATAAATACTTGGTAGAATATGATTTGTCTTCTGCAAATAGGCAAAGATTTGAAGATTTGTTTTACAAAATTGTAAAGATTTTGGATAAAATAGAAGGTCGAAAAATATCAATCAAATTTGAATACATTTTTCAGAAAATATTTAAAATATTATAAACAGAAAAAGAAACAAAACCGATTAAAACCAAATTAACCAGAGAAACGTATGATAGGATATGGAAACAAGTCAGACAAGAATTACGGGGACCGAATGCCATGACCGTTTAACCCGAACAGATGCTCCTACGAAGCATCTCTACTAGCTTAATTTCCATTAAGCTTGAACCTTTTCATATACATTTCCAGAGGTTCTGTAAAGTTATCATTCTTTTGAATTTCTAATATTTTATTAAAGACAATCCTAATTATCTCCTCGTCATTTTCTAGTCCTGTGGTTGTTTGGACATATGATAGAGTTGTTTGAAACTTCTATGATGTGTTTTTAACAAAGTCTTTTTTTCTGCTATTCTTGTTTTGCTTGCAAAAACAGCAACTACTGGAGGAACTACGCCAACTGCAGCCACGAAAACAGGAATTGCCGGAACCAATGCCAATACGGCAGTACAACCGATTATCCCACTAACAATTTGTAATGTTGTGTTTATAATGCCGCACAATTAATAACTGCGTCTGTATGCAGCCACAAGCCGCGTCAAATGATCAATTCTTCTTTGTTAGTAATTTGTGTCATGTATAATTACAGTTAGACAATAATTTAATCAAAATATTTAGAAAATAGTTGCTCATGTTCTTTGGATGATATTTTACCTATTTCTAATAATTCATCAATTATGTCAATACCTTTATTTATTATATGTGGGCTATTATTTCCTGATTTGATACTTCCGCATACTAACTCTAGATCATCCATCAAGTCATCAGGACTATTGTAATATTCAACACAACCTCCTAAATTCTTCTTGAACTTTGAAGAACCTTTATGAATTGGTAAACCAGATAATTTTGTTAGTTCCTTAAAAGCATTCTGAGACAGCTTTAAATACGTTTGTTTATTATTGTAACGCTTTGTTATCAAGTCTATAAAATCATCATCTACTTTTAGGTTTAGCACAACTGCTTCTCCTAGTTTGGCAATAAGTTTGTGATGACCAACAAGCTTGGGTAAATCAACTTGTAACACTCCGTAGTGGCCATCTTTGTCGACTTTGTAGGAATTTCTTTTTTGTTGCATCCCCTTGCCAGTCTTTCGTGCAGTTTCCTCAGCTGCTCGAATCCGCTCAGGTAACCTCCTTATGTAAAATTCCAGAGCATTTACCTCATCTACTTTTTTATCATATTCTCTCTCAAGCGGAGCCTTTTTTTGCCTGAGGTGCGTGGAGCTCTCTAGTAATATTGCCATTTCGCGTTTATGTGCACTGGATTTCGCATTAGCATGCCTCTCTTGGATTCTTTTTTTGCTGAGGTTGTTTATTTGTGTCCTTAGACCATTTATCTCGCGGGATATTTCATTATGTACTGCATCAGCCCTTACAATATGTCTACCATATTCAGCTTTTCCTTCCATAATACCTGGTATTTTAGTTGGCATTGGCAATTTATACTTATCAAGTACTTCATTATTCATACCAGCATCCAAGTCAATATCATACACCGGTTTGGATTCCTCATCTTCCCATTCTTCTTCTTCTTCTCTTCTTTCTTTTAATATTTTTTCTTCCTCGGGATCAAATGATATACGTTGTTTTTTTATTTCTGCAAATAGGTCTTTCCCGGGTTCGGCAGCTTTTGACCTTAGCACTCTGTCTGAAGCACTTCTTAATTTTGGTTTCTTTATTGCCTGCTCTAGTTCCTCTTGGTAACTAGCCGGCGATAGTTTAGGATCTGCGGTTTTCTTGTCAGCTGGTTTTTTAACGTGTGGCTTTGGTGGTAGTGTTGGTGGCGGCGGCGGCGGTGGCGGCGGCGGTGGCGGTGGTGGTGCTATAGCTCCGTGATCAGGCGGTGGTAGCGGTTGACCTATAGCTCCACGATCAGGTGGTGCAAGTAATTGTGGACGTATTGCCCCAGGAAGAAGTGCCAATTGTTGACGTATTTCCGGAAGGGTAATCAAATGTTCAGCTAGCCGCCTTGTTTGCTCTGTTATTTCGATAGTTACAGGTTTAAATACTTCTGTGTATAAATCACGACTAGCTCCTTTTTCTAGTCGTTTTCGGATAACTTTATTCTCGAATTCTTTAACAAGCTCACTCGATTTTCGCATTTTATCTGCTAATTCTTTCCATTTTAACAAAGACATGTAATAATATAAGTTAGATTAAAATAAGATAAATTAAAATAAGTTAAGACGAGTATTATCCAAGCATTATTAAAATGGAAATTCCAAACTATGATATGAAAACAGAAAACGGTAATTTTAAACAACTGTGGAACTTTATGCCAGACTGTTGTTTTAGAATGTTAATTTGTGGTAATTAAGGTTCTGGCAAGACAAACACATTAGTTCACATGTTGCTGATACCTTTAGTTTATTACGACAAGATTTACTTGTTTGCTAAAATCTTGGAGCAGTCCAAGTATCAGGTTTTGTCACAAAAACTTGAAAAGATAGTAAAAAAGAATAAAATCCCAGTTGAAGACATATTAGAATGTTCAAATGATGAAGTTATCCCTGTGGATACTTTAGATTCAGATAATCAGAAGATAGTCATTTTTGATGATTATGTTTGTGAACGCAATCAAAACGATATTATTAATTATTTCATCCAGGGAAGACACAAACATTGTTGTGTAATTTATTTATCTCAATCTTATTACAAAACCCCTATAGACATTAGGCTGAATTGCTCTCATTACATCTTCTTTGCAACTCCGGTTAATCGCGAGCTGGGTATGCTTTCCAAAGAACAAGATGTCAGCAAAGAGCCGTATAAAAAAGCGACTGACAAGCAGTACGACTTTCTGTATCTGGATCGCCCGAGGAAGTTGATCAAAAGAAACTTCACTGGTGAAATTTAATCTAATCATATTATATATAATGGGGCTTTTTAATGATATTGGCAAGGAAGTTACTACTGGCAGTGTTAATATTACAAATTTCGGTATTGTGCTGTCTGAGTATGTAAAACAAAAACATTTGGTTTATTATCTTCACAAGGGTAGAAACCAGGAAAATGTTTTGAGAAGTGATCTAAACATGAATAAAAATAAAATCACCAATGTTGGTAATCCGAAGGGACCAGATGATGCAATAACAAGGCAATATGCTCAAAAAAGAATAACAAGAATCGTACGTGATTATAATATTGATAAAATTCCAGACATGATAAAAAATTTGACAACAGGTGTTGATGATAAACTAAGTCTGATACAAACAAAGTTACAAGCAAACCGTGAAAAAATGATTGAAATTCAAAACGGATTGGAAGATGAAATAAAAAATTTTAGTGATGCTTTGAAAGAGCTAGAAAAGAAAGAAGACGGATTAGAAGATAGCAAAAACTACAAGAAATTAAGTGAACAAATAAGAGCTGGTGTTCAAATTATTAATGCACGTATTGGGGAAATCAATACACAAATGGTTGACAATAATGAACTTGAAACTGCTATTGCTGATGCTTCAAAACAAATGAGAACTGCTTTTACTACCGAAATAACTCAAATTAAAATATTAATGAGCAGATAAACACCAACGTTGCTGATATCAACAAAGAATTTGAAGACATCAAAAAGAAAATGGTAGACGGTAAGTCGCTAGAGACTGCTTTGAGCAAACTGGTTAACACTGATAAACTTGAGACTGCACTGAGCAAACTGCTTAACACTGATAAACTTGAGACTGCTATTGATGATGTTTCAAAGCAATTGAAAGCTGCTCAGGATGAAATAAGCAAAGCTTTTGATGGTGAAATAGCTTCTCTTAAAGAACATAATCAAAAGTCTGATAGTCGGCACACAGCAGTTCTTGGTATAATTGATGGGTTGAAAGTAAAAGTAGACTATTTAAGTCGGATTTTAATTCTTGAAGCTACAATAGACGGAATTAGTATTATAAAATATAGCGTTGGTTATGCGTCGTACCCGACACGAAAACCACATGAAAGAACCAAACGTGATGCTTTTCTCGAGGTATTTACTTTTGTAACCAATCCACTTATAAAAAGTGAAGAATATGCTACAAAATTTCCCAGTGATGGTAAACGCCTCATCGGCGTAGTAATTGTAAAACCCTATATAGTTATATATATAGTTGAAGCAGACCTTACATATACTGTTGCACATACAGACCATGGTATAGAATGGTTTAGTTTGTTTAATAAAGGTGCTGATGAGCCGCATGTTTAACCAAAAAAAGAAAATGGTAAACGAATACTAAAAGAAACATCTGAAATATATCTTCCGATATCTCAATATTGGACCATCTCTCCAAAAATAAAACGTGGCACTACACAAGTTTTCAATTTTGAAAAGTCAAGTTTTAAACTGTACTACAAAGGTGATTAATTTTATCCATTCTATATTATATGGAACAAAAAATTGTATTATCATCAGAAAAAGCGTCAATAATTAATAGCTCAAATACACCGAGTAATTTTACAACTGTGTTTGATAGACCATTAATATTAGGCAAGAACAAACAGTATGGCATTGGACTTGATAATATTAATTCTATGACTTACTCGTGGTATAATATTAGTGAAGAGTTTAATAACAAAGTGATAAGGTATCACAATGGAACAGATTGGAAAAGTATTATTTTTACAAATGGAAATTACAGTTATGCTGATATTGATAATTACATAAAAGAAACATTGAATGTAAATGGCGATTTAACCGATGACCCACCTGTCTCGATAATAATTGACTTTGATTTATCAAGTTTCAAATGTTTGGTATAATTTCATGCTTGATTTAAGAGAAACACAATTTCACACCTTAATCGGGTTTGACAAAGATGCAGTTATCAGAGAAACTAAATTTAGAACTGTGACACCAAACATAACAAATTCTATTGATACGTTGTATATCCACTGTGATTTGATAAGTAGTTCTATTGTTGATGGATCATATGGGGATGTCATTTATGAAATAAGCACAGCTGATCTTACGAGATCATATCCTTTCAAAGATGAACCGATAAGAGTCGGGTTCTGTGAGGTAAACAAAACGATCATTAACAGTATTAATATTTACATAACCGATTTCTCTGGCAAGATTATTAATCTTAATGGTGTCCACACATCATTCCGTTTTGTTTTGAAGGAATTACTGTAACATAAGTTATATGGCACGTTTAAAAAAAGTTTATGACACTAGTACGGGAACATATACTCAAGTTGATCGATTAACTGGAGCTGGCATATTTGACATTTTATCAAAAGTTGGCTCAAAGATATTTAGTGAGTCAGTGAAAACAGCAGGTAAGAAAGAATTAGAAACTGCTGGAAAACAAATCTTAGAGAGTGGTTCTAAAAAACTTGGAGATGAAGTAGGAAAAATGGCTGCTGATAAATTAGTTTCAGTTATTAAACCTAAACAAAAGGTGATATAATTTTAAAAGAACTTACAAAAGCTGTCACAAAAGATCCAGCTAAAGTTGCGGCTGATAATGTAATTGAAGAAGATGTTAATGCAAAAATTAACAGATTATTATCCGGAAGAAGAATTCATGCGAGAATTAATCGATTAATTAATAAAAAATAATCTAATTACTAGTATATATAGATGTTTCGAAGTAATCAATATAATACTAGATATGAACATGTACCTATTCAGTTAGATACTCCTGTAACACAACCAGGAAATAATATCAAGCAAATGAAAAGTGGTTATCAGTTTACAATAAATGGTAGAAGTTCTTACTTTGATTGGTATAACGCATATTTTGAAATCAGTTTTCGAGTAAACAAGCTTGCTGATGGAGCTTCTTTTGCAGCCGCCGATGAAATTGCTCTAATTAATGATGCGGCTTCACTAATTGATCAAATGCAAGTAAAGCAAAATGGAAAACTGGTTTACGATGGAAATAATCTTAATAGGTTTGTTAATGTCAAAAGCTTGCTTGCAATTTCTGACGATTATGTAAAGACAACCGGAACAAATGAATACTTTTATTTAGATACCACGGCTGTGGCAGAATCTCGAGATGCTCATTCTGGTTATAATTCAGGATTTGCTATTCGTCATGCTTTAATCATAACTAATCAAAAAGTTGATTCTATAATTCCATTAAATAAATATTCCTTCTTTGAGGGTTTGGAAACAAAAATGCTTCCTCCTAGTCAAGATTCAAATCAGCTTGCAACTAACAGATGATAATGTGCTAATTTTCAAAGCAGGTGGCGATGACGGCCGGGTAGTTATTAATAAGTTAGTTTTGTGGGTGCCCGGAATGATATTTAACTCAGATGGTTTAAGTTACGTAATGACAAATCATATGATATCAACAAGATGGACTTACCTCCGTGAAATGATACAAGAGAGTGGAAGTTCTGACGCAACTGAATCCGTATTTAGAATACCGGCTGGTGTTAAAAATCCCAAACATGTGTTTGTTTATTTGCAAAGGGCCGACAAGAGTTCTTCTCAAACACAAAATCCTCATCTTTTGGATACGTTTAAGATAAATGCTGCTAATACTAATTGCTATTTACAATCAGCTAGACTGGAAGTTGGAAGTGGAGTTCATTATCCAGAAATGGAATACAGTTATGATAATATCGTAAGAATATTCAGAGATGTTATTAATTATTCTTACAAGCAAAATGATAAAAACACTGGAACTTTAATAAACTTGAGCAAATTTAAATCTCTTTCGGAATGATGTATTTCGATTTGAGTTACAAGAAAAATGAAGTCACTATTGATCCAAAAGAACTAATTCTAAGATATAAATTAAATATACCTCCTGCTGCTCGATATAAAGCTTATACTCTGGTTCTATATGAGGAAAATGTTGTTATTGATACTGTCGGGAATGAACTAGTTATTGTTTAATCTAACTTATAATGTATATGACTTACGTAAATTATTCAGTAAATTTATCAGATGGCCAGAAACGAAGTCTGGCAAAAGCATATGAAAACAAAAGTGAATTAACGCTCAGGCTGAAAAATAACCAACTAACTGGAAACTTTCCTTTGCTACTTACCGCTACCCAGAGTAACAATATTAACAAGGCTAAATCTGGTGGGCAGGGAATAGACATAAATATATCAAAATCGCGAATGAGATCTCAGTCTAAGAATGGAGGCTTTTTAGGTGCATTAGCTGGTTTATTGACTAAAACAATTTTACCAACAGTTGCTAAATTTGTTCCAAAAGTATTAGGACCTCTAGCAACAGGAGCACTAAGTGGTCTGGCTAGTACTGAAATTGGCGAACTATTCGGAAATGGGATGTTAACTATTCCTAGTGGTAAAAAACAAGCACTTCTCGGATCACATAAATTAACACTTGCACAAAGAAACAAGATGATTAAGTCTAAAGGTTGTTGCCCTATTAAACTGACAAAGCAGCAACAACAAGATGGAGGATTTCTTGGAATGCTTGCATCATTAGGAATTCCATTGATTGGATCTCTTATTAGTGGTTTAACTGGAAAAGGTTTGCAAGTAGGTAGAAAAGGAAAAGGACTGAGAGTTGATCGTGGAAAAGATTGCAAGTAGACTCACAAATTAGACCGTACAGAAGTATCCCATTCATAAAAAAAAGTTAATTTTCAAAAACGAGCCTATCTCTAACTTAGATATAATAAAGTGGGTTAGGCAGCTAGGTATACAGAAATTCAGTGGAGTGTACAGCAAAAACAAATTACCGGCAAAACAAAATAAACAAGAATGTGGTATTATTAATCTTGATGATTATATCGGACCTGGTACACACTGGACTTGTTACTATGATAAGTATTACTTCGATCCGTTTGGCTTGAGCCCACCAAAAGAAGTTTTAACTTACATACCTGATATAAAATACAACACCATTCAATAGCAAGATAAAACAAGTGTCTTGTGCGGATATTTCTGTTTGTACTTTGTCAAAAAGTTGCAAGAAGGAAATAGTGTGTAAGATATTCTTTACAAATTATTAAAACCATACAAACCAACAGAAAATGAAATTAAAAATCATATTTTGTAAATGAAGTTTAATCTAATCATATTATATATGAGTTACTGTATAAAAGAAAATGTTGATCCTAAGTATGTTTTAGCAAAAAATGGCAGAAAAATGTTAAGAGCAACTTGTGCGTCTTGTGTATTACTAAAACAAAGTTTGTTAAAAACACAGAAGGTGGAAATATTGATATTCACAAAGCTTTGCTCCCATTGCTACCCAAAAAAGGGCTTACACTTCCTGGTTATAAATATTGCGGTCCCGGTAATCCGCTTGATAGTGGAGAACCTTCAAATGAATTAGATGCTGTTTGCAAAGATCATGATATTTGTTATGATGAAAATCCTAGTAATAATTCAACGTGTGATAAAAACATGCTTACTGGTTTGAAATCTAGCCAGTCTAAAACTTTTGGAGAAAAGATTGCTAAAAATTTGATAGTCAAGCCTGTAATTAGTGCAAAATATAAACTAGGACTTGGAGAGCCAAAAAAACAGAAAAGGCGTTGAAATGGACTGACAAGTTAGCTAATGAACTTCATAAGCCTATACGAAGAAAGTTCACTCAACGCCGTGTGATTGTTAATGAAATTGATAAAATATGGTCTGCTGACTTGGTTGACATGCAATCGTTTTCAAAGTATAATAAAGGTACTAAATACTTGCTTACTGTTATTGATTTATTTATTAAATTTGCTTGGGTTGTATCCGTTCCAAATAAAACTGGTTTAGAAATTACCAAAGCGTTCAAGCAGATAATCAGTACGGGAAGACAGTGTAAATTGTTGTGGGTTGATCAAGGTGTGGAATTTTACAACAAGACGTTTAAGCAATTTCTTGATGATAATAATATCAAAATGTATCACACTTTTAATTTCGGAAAAGCTGTAGTAATTGAACGATTTAACAGAACATTAAAAGAGAGGATGTGGAAATATTTCACAGCAAACAATACAAACACATACTTAGACGTGTTAGAAGAAATGGTTGATAAGTATAATAATACAAAACCTCGGAGTATTAAAATGACGCCGATTGAGGCTAGTGATGAGAAAAATAAAGGAACGGTATATTTCAACTTGTATGGAAAAATGAGAAGTAATCAAATTAAGCCAAAGTTTAAAATAGGGGATAATGTTAGAATCAGCAAATATAAAAGAACGTTTGAGAAAGGTTATACCCCGAATTGGTCTGAAGAAATATTTGTTGTTGATGAAATTCAAAACACAAATCCTGTGACATACAAAATAAAAGATTTAAACAACGAAAACATTGATGGAAGCTTTTATGAATTAGAAATGATAAAAGCAAAGCAAGAAATATTCAGGATTGAAAAAGTAATACGAGGTGATTACAAAAAGAAACAAGCGTTGATTAAAAGGAAGGGTTACAATGAAGATTTCAATAGTTGGGTTCCATTCAAGGATATTGAAAATATTAAATAATATCTTGAACTGAAATACAAAATAGCAAAAATGTAGGAAAATAAAATACTCCATGGTAAACATTAATATGCAGAGTGATGATGAAGACTACTACCCGGTTCCGTCTGACTTTGCTTAACTTCGGCGAAAGTAGATTCGGCGCAAGTAGACATAAAATAAAATTGCGCTCTCCTAAATAATATCTTGAACTCTGCAGAGCGATGATGAAGACTACTGCCCGGTTCCGTCTGACTTTGCTTAACGAGATGCAAATGTTATGTTATTAAAATAGCAAACCGGATTGATTAGTAGTATAGATTGTGGGAGTTTAGGGCGAGTTTCCCTGAGCGGGGTGCTTGAGAAAACTGTTGAAATATGTTGGTGTAGATTTAGGCGTGACTTACATTTAGATCTTGGTGTGAATGAGAGTTACGCCTGAGTCTCCGCTGGCATATTTCACTAGTTGTTCTCGTTCCCCGCGAGGGAAACTGCGCCTATACCGCTACTATCTATACTACTGCTATGGGTAAACCTGCAGAACATATGGTCATGTCCGTGTCCGAGTATGACTATAACTTGAGCAAACGTTGGTGAATATCCACGAGTTTGCTCGAGTACACCTAAAGATTGCAAGTAGAAACATGAAGAAACAATATGATAGGAAAACATACTTCAACACCTATGATGTAGGTGCAGCAGTGTGGTATCATGATCCACGACGGACCAAAAACTGAAAAGGTCCTGGAAGGGTCCAATGATTGTGTTTACCAGGATAAACGATGTTTTGTATAGAATAAAGGAGGGCACAAGAAATCGCCCTAAGGTGGTACACCACGATAGGTTAAAGCCCTATCAGGGAATAAACAAACCTACATGGTTTGAAAATACCGTGAATTAGTGTACACACACAAAGTTATGACTACAGACTAAAATAATTGTAAACTTCAACATGTTATTATCAATATTATTATTCTCCATAATTCCATAATTATCAAGTGTTATTATAAATAGAGATTTCATGAAATAATTCTGAGATTGTCAACTTAATGGCCTCACATGTGTCTGCTAAGACCCCTATACTCACCAAATCTTTTTCAGACCAGAATTAAACTGCCATTTCCAATATCCACCCATGTTTAACCAGCCTCAACCTGGAACGAGACTCTCCACCTAGAAGGATTATCAACCCCAGAGATCCTCTTGGTTTAGAGGAAGGCTCCGACGATTCCTTGTCCGACATAGAGTCTGTAACCCTTGATCCTCTTAGCCCGCTACCTACCACATCAAAACAACCCTCCATCTGCCAGCCACCAATCAACACCAATCAACAACCCAGCAAGCAAGGGTAAATGGGACCCATATGGGCTATATCCGGGCACGCCCATGTGGGATTACCCATATGGGTCCTATATGGGTCCCACATTCAGCAAGCCCATGTGGGATTACACATATGGGTCCTATATGGGTCCCACATTCAGAAAGCAAGGGTAAATGGGACCCATATGGGCTATATCTGGGCACGCCCATGTGGGATTACTTATATGGGCCCTATATGGGTCCCATATGCTTTGCTAGCTGCTTTGACCCACATGGGCTGCCCACATGGGACCCAGGTTAATCCCGGTTGCACTTTTGGTATGGGGCCCATGTGGGCAGCCCATATTGGGCCCGTATGGAAAACAACATTGGACCCATATGGGTCCCATATGCTTTGCTAGCTGGGAATGTGACCATATTGACATGTACATCCATACCTACACATAGGTATGGGTATGTGTCGCTTAATGATTTACGGGAAAGCGTGTCGGCAACAGATATCTGTTTCCCATGTATATGTGTGACATCTATGTCATACCTGTGTAGTTGCAACATCATGCGTTGCAAGCAGGCATGGGCGGCATGAAGGGGTTTCTTTAAAATTGAAACTAATGGCAAATGGTCAGTTTGCACATGAGGTGTGTGGCCATAGACATAGTGGTGAAATCGTTTGCATCCAAAAACGATTGCCAACATTTCCTTTTCAATTTGTGCATAATTGATTTCAGAAGCTGTCAAGGACTTCGAAGCATATGCTATTGTTTTTCCTTCTTGCGTGATAGTGGCACCGAGACCAAATTTGCTTGGATCAACTTGCAGGGTCAGTGGTTTGGTGTGGTCAAAATATGATAGGACTTGACCTGGATGCTCAGTGATTATCTCTTTGACCTTCTGAAATGCTTCAGCTTGGGGCTTGTCCCAGGAAAACTCAACATCCTTTGACAATAGTTTACGCATGGGACTTGTAACCTCCGCCAAGTTTGGTGCGAAACGTGATAAGTAGTTGACCAAACCTAAAACTGTTTCCAGTTCTGCCTTGTTGTTAGGGGGTTGCATATCACTTATAGCCGTGACCTTGGCAGGGTCGGGTGTCAGACCATCTACTGACAAAATGTGACCAAAATAATGGACTTGAGGAACTCCGACTTTAAGTTTTTCATCGTTCAAACGAACACCCTATTCAAGACAGCGTTGTTAAACGAATTTTAGATTTTTATCATGTTCCTGCCTACTATTTTTAAAAACGCATATGTCGTCTACTATTGCAACGAAATTCATCTCCAGATGACTTAAGCCCGAACGGCAGCCTTAAGTATCTGTATCTAGCAAATATGGTATTGAATGTTGTTAGAAATGGCGACTTCTCTGACAATTTTATTCCCCAGAAACCTGATCTGGCATCAAGTTTCGTGAAATATTTTGCACCAGAAAGCTTGGATAGAACGTCTTCTAGTGTTCTCATGGGATAGCGAGGACGAAGGATATTTTTGTTCAATTCCTGGGAATCAAGACAAATGCGGAGTTTTTCTTGTTTCTTTTCCACTATGACCATAGAATTTACCCAATCAATAGGTTCATTCACTTTGGCAAAGACACCTATTTGTTCCATAGGGACCAGTTCCGCTTTGCACCAGTCGTGCAATGCGACGGAAACTTTCCTGGGCGGGTGTATTACAGGAGTTGTATTTGAATCAAGGTGTATATTGCACTCCCCAGGGAAATTACCTATGCCCTTAAATACCTCAGAATGTTCACTTAGGACGGATGCCTTTGTTAGAAATGTCTGAGAGTTGACAGTCTCAACAGCGTATGCAAGCTGAATGAGCCCAAATGCTATACATGATTGTAATCCAAACAAGGGCGGTGACCTCGTATTGACAACATGAAATGTGACCTATTGTCTGTGACCTGTGCTGGGATGAAAACATGACAGAGTTACGCAGTCTTTAAGGTAAAGTGTATTCCCATTTATAAGCTGATAATGTTGTAGCAGACTTGATAAGAGCCAATTTAACATCAAGATTCTGAAATACAGAGTATGGTAAAATGTTGACCTGGGTGCCTGTGTCAACCTTGAATTTAAAAAGACGAGCTGTAGGGCCTACCTGAATCTCTACAAATACCTGTCCATTGGTAATTTTAGATTCCAAACTATCAACAAATACATCCATATCAGTATTGAATAAATAATCTGGTTCACAGTTTTCCATTACCATCATTTACGTTTTTGGAAAGACACTGTTTGGACACTGTTTGGAAAAATGATTCCATGTTTTGCACGAATAATATTGTTTCCCTTTAACGGGACACTGAAAGCTGATATGTGTCTGTCCGCAGTTTCCGCATATTTTGGAAATGTCCTGTCGTTCGTTGCTGCTGTTGGTTGTGTTCCTGCTGATGCTAGTGGTCTGCTGGTACTTGGTGCTACCGGAAGCGGCTTGTGGCTTTCTCCGTTGTGGCTGAAGTACTGCGTGTACTGTGGACGCCACAGTTGATGGCTGGTTTATAGTACGTAACTGCTCTTGGGCGTACTCGAAACTTTGACATATCTGGGTTGCTCTATCCAAAGTCAGTTCTTCTCCCTCGTTATTGAGTTTTTCTCTGACTTTTAGTGAAGTTACACCGAAAACTATCCTATTCCGGATCATTTCTTCCGGATTTGTGTATAAGCAATCCTGAGCTAAAAGTTTGAGTCTCGTTATAAACTGTTCCATCGTGTTTTCACCTTGGATTTCATTATTGAATTTAAACTTTGATAACACAGGATTAAGTTTAGGCTGTAAGTGCTTTTTTATTGCTTTGCATATTGACGTCATACTATATCTCTCCTCTGCAGTCAAAGACAAAGTATTGTGTCTCTGCCTTTTTGCCCGATCCATAGAAGAAGATATGTAATTTGTACAGCCTCATCTTTCTCCTTTAATGTACCTTTGAATATAAGGTCTGCATGTTGGTGGAATTTCCTCCATGCGTCTGGTAAAATGGTGGAATTCTACTCCATGGTTGGTATTGGTATACCACTTAAATCAATGTTTATATCGTGAATTTTTAAAATTCAGTCTGAATATAATTTTTCTTATTTAAATGTATATTCCTGAATGTTCAAAATTCACTATTAAATCCGTTTGTTCTGACACCATGTTATGTTATGTATCAATAATATAAATGACAGTCTATGTATTCTATCTTTATTGAATCATATAGATGTATGCAGTAAGAATGCTAGCATTAGAATGTTATCAAAGTGGACAGCAGGGGCTATCCAAGATAAGGGAGGAACCAAGAGGCGGGGCTTATCAGTCAGTTGAGTACTGACAGCCAGTACATTAATTCAATAGACATATTGTAACAAATATCACTGTTGATTGTTTATTAGTATTACACTGTTCACTGTTCTTGTCACAATATCACATTTGATTGCCCACGGGGGAGAAGATTTCATGTTTTTTATTGCAAAAAAATCAGTGAGTTATATTTAAATTAATCTTAACACTTGTAATTGAAGCCTAAAACGAGTGTCGTTTACAATATATGTTAGTAATTTTTTTGAGAACTCGTAACTTAAAAGCTTTATTTACTGAAAATATATGTAGTCACGTCTTGTATACGCATGCATCCTTAAGAAAAATAAAAAGATCGGACAGGCAAAGTAGCATTCAAGGAGGACAAACAACCTTAAGGCATATAACAATTAAAACATTTTGATAAGTTTTGACTTATGTGTATCGGTGTATTGTCACATGTGGGATTGCCTTATATTTGATACCTTAAAGGCCTCAACGACAATCACACCTGCGAGAAGACACTGTATAATAATATATATATATATACATATTTATATATTTATATGGATCTAAAGAGAAATGTAATATGATATTAAGGATATTTATATATGCAGTTAATACAATAGTTACAGATCACCTCCATGCGTCCGCCTGCGAAGTAAGATCGGGTACAACCTGAATCCGCAGTCGAAGGCATGGGTGTAAATCAAACCCCAGTGCCACAAAATGTGGAGAATCTACAGTGGACAGAAATAGCAGACAACACCGACAAATAAGTCCGACGCCTGAGAAACTGACAACCTGAAATGTATGTATGTGACTAAAAAAAACTAGATTTTGAAGAAAAAAACAGGGAAAAGAGTTCTCAACAATCATATCCACCAATACTTGAAACATACTGAAACGAGAAAAAACAAATGTAAACATTTTGTTTATAATACATGAATGAAAATTGTTCCAATACTGGATTACCTATATATGAGTGAAAATGAATGATACTAACTACTAAATATGAGATAATGATTCTGGATTACATAGCACGATGGATATGATATTAAATGTAATGAGATCATTATCAATCAATGGAAACTGGTGTAAAATATGTTGCTATATCGAGACAAGGATCAAAAGTTATTTCATTGGTTGTAGCATTTACACTGCCAAAATTATAATCACACCAAAAATGTCCAAAGTTGACTTCACCCATTCTGGACAAATCCACGAACATTCTAGATTTAATTTTGTTCAGAAATTTCTGAACTAATAAATAGGGTATAAATGTCTTATGTTCGTGTTTTGCAAAGTTTCTATATGTCCAAATGATGTGTCGCGGTTCCGGAAGCAAAATAAGAGCGATATTATGAATGTCCTTGACTAATGTCGGTAAATAAAGAAATCTAAAAACGTTTTCACTAATTGTGAAATTGCATTGACTAGTATTTTTTAACATTTTTAGGATAATCTGTAAAATGCGGGTATAACGTCGCTATACGTCGACGTCCTAAAAGGGACACACGCAATTCTTAAGTTTGTTCAACTTAGCATCAAAATTAGTATCTCAATTTATTAAATCAGTATGATTTTCACTCTAAACTTGCTTGCATAAATTAAATAAAAAATCTGTGTTTTCAATTTTTCTGCATTATTTTACCAAATATTAAATATATTATTGGCGCAATATTATCAACAGTCAGTATTATGTAAAAATAATTTACTTTGATCTATTTATATAATAAATATTAATGATTTCAAAAATGCAAGTTATGTAGAACAACAGTGCCAAATTGACACAATATACGCACGTCATAATGTTACAGCAGTGTCTATTCTAGGACGCGCGCGCGATTCACGCCATTTTTTATGAGATCGCGTCTTTTTTTTAACCTTATGCGCTCTGAATAAATTATCTGAACACAAATAGAATGACACGTGGGTCTGTCGGTCATTATTTTGACACATGTGTGACACAAACAGAATGTCACGTGGGTCTGTCGTTCATAAATAATGACCAACAGACCCATGTGACATTCTGTTTTTGTTCAGCTAATTTATCCGAGGATTTTTTCGTAACGAAAATGCTTTTTTTTTTTACTCGAAGCACTTGTTTATCAATGCAATTTTATGAAGTATTTAAAGTATTTCATTGATATAGTCTGTAATTAAACGTATATGGAAGTGCAAATAAGCGATATGCGCATGTCATGAGTATTCGCGATTTAACGAAACTTTTTCCTCAACCTCTAAAAAGCTTTTGATAAATAAGTTTACTGCTACTACTTCTTAAACAATTCCTATGGAAAACCTATGCATGCCTCTTCATTCAGCTATTTCCCTTTAGTTTAAATACGCAGAGGAAAGTTACAGATAAAATCTGCCCAGGGCAAATGGATTTTCAAAATATTTCCAGAAACCTGATACTATACTGATATTCTATATAGTATATATGTTATACGCCGTTTGCGAATAACCGATCAATTACAAATTCCGAAACGGAGGGGCCAATTACGAATATGCTTATTTATTGTATTTTATTGTATTTTACCAAATAAAAACACATACAAATGCTTGTTTTCGTAATTTTAGTACAAAAATGTTTTGTTTTGTAAATAAAAAGCTTCTGGAATAAACAGAGTTCGTTAAAAATCACAAATCGTGATGTTCGGATTTCAGTATACAGAATAGGATCTGAAAAGTCCATGTAGAACGATCTATTTAAACGTGTTTAATAGTATTCAGGCCGTTGCAATCTTTCCTTTATTATTAATTCAATAATAAGATGTATAGAATGGTATTACCAGAAACTGTAAATAACCTTAGGTTAGGGTACTTGGAGAAAAGGAGCGTCAACGCTACAACAACAAGGGACATGCGCAGTAAAGCAGTCTTCACAAAATGGCGTTTTGAGTAGAGATTAGCAGACTCAGATGGGTGTAGCAAACCATCATAGAAACAATGGTAGGAAGATGGTAACTGTCCAGTGAATAATTTAATGCCCTTAAATATATATACATTCAACATTGCTTCTGTCTTTTTTTTTAAAGAGGGAGACGAAATATGCAATGTTTTTTTATGGTAATGACTAATGAATATACATTTTACAAAACTTGTTAACAAAAATACGCATAAGTTTGTAATTTGTAAATGTAAATACGTCACAAAATAAAACATGCGTCAATTGTGCTGAACGCTTATCTTGAGCACTGCATATCTACTCAAAAGACGGTGTAGCAGTAAATATAGATAGATAGGTAGAGTATAACGGCATAACTCCTTTCGTGCTTTCCGGCGATGTCTCTGAAGACATCACCTAATACCTGCTTAAATAACAATAACCGGATTTTAATTGACTGAACCCTGAATACAACACCATAAACTCACCAAAGAAAATTGATAAACTTGGAAATATGGAACCAGATTACAGATGAGAGCGAGCTATTTCGAGAGAAAAACATTAAACATGTCAGAGGGAACATAACTATATCGGCATGATATTCTTTGGTGAGTTTTATGTATGCACGTGTGGTATATGAGGCTTAAATCAGTTGTTTATTCAGGCATTGCGTGATGTCTTCAGAAACCTGCGGAGGGAGTTGTGCCACATACTCTACCTTACTTTATAAAGGGGGCTCAGGCTCTGCAGTGCTCCAGATAGATAGCTTCTTTTTGCCAATCAGAGTTTTTGTGTAGAATAGCATACTTTTCACGAGACAGCTTTACTGATTGAAACCGCGTCACCAGCTATTTACAGTTTTATCTCTTTGGTTCTGTTTCTCTTTTTTTCCCTGTAATAGTGGTACCGGTTCAATGAGCATTTACCGCCAATTTGTTATGCAAAACAATGCACAATTTGCCGATGTTTTTTGGCGTGCACTGCAAGCGATGAGAACAATGAAAAAAAGAGAGACCCGCTAATTGTTTGTACCGTTTTAATGGACATTATTTCCACAATCGCGGGAAATGTCTGAAAATCAAAAATTACACCCAGGTATAGGTTCGCTAGCTGACCCCTAAATTCGCACATACATGTGCAATCAATGTTTATGAGCTTTAGGGATCTATTTACATTACTGATAGCACATTTTTCCGACAGTCACTTGCACTTTTGGTCCTATTAAACTATAGCAGCAAGGACAAGATTTAAAGCTATGCTTAAGGGTTCAAATAAGAATGAAAACATTAAAACACTTTGCAAGAAAGTAATTTGGTTGCAGGCTGACGGGTTTTCATAGAATAACAGTTTTCTGTTCTGTGTAAAATGGCAGCCATTTTATATATTTGACAGTAACAAAAAAAAAAAAACACAAATTTGATTGAGACCAGCCAACCAAATGATAATGCTTGTATGTTGTTTTACGTCCTTTTCAACACATGTAAAGAAATATAAAAAGATCGGACAGGGAACGCACGAAGAATCATCATGGATTGAACGAATGAACGCTTCAGAGGACTTTTTAATATTTAAACGTTGTCATATGTACCTCTGTGAGTCAAACATTTTGAAAGTAGCTAAAAAGTATCCACGATCCCTGTCCCTTATGAAATTCCTGGCAAACATGTGTTGTAAGCGTCCGCCAATCCAACCGGAAGTGTGCCTTCGTTGTCAGCATATATGTCAGTGAGAGGTTGAACACTTCATATTTGAGTGTCCATGTGTTGATAGCGATAGATTACGGAGTGCGCTGTATAGCAAACTCAACTCATTAAGTGTTTATCTTGGGGACATGTTTTTGCATCTACCTAGGCTGGAAATTATTACCTACATGTTTGGCAAAGTTGATGACAATTTGATGTTTATGCTAGATACCGAACTGTATCCGTCGTTCCTGATTATGTGTGCAGAGTTCTTGAAACAATTATATGCTTAAAACTGTGATTATGCGATATATACATGTACGTAACTTGAAAACTGATTTACTATACGTGCTCGCTCACCATGTTTTCAATCCCACTGTTTCAGTTTCCATTTCGTTTTCGGAGAAACTTTTACCTGTCCGTATGCCGACTCTTACTGGGAAAATAACTATGGTTGATACATCATGCAACTGATATTAATTCACAGGAAAACTGATCTTCGGGACCGATCGACGTTTGGGATCAGCTTGCTTTTTAAGGCAGACTGACAACAGGCTTCTTTATTAGACATAGAGTACTAGTATATGCTGTCCCGCGAATCCGTTTTCGTGTGATGAGTAATATATATATACATACCATGCCATCTTGTAAATGTTTTCTATCATTTTTTTTTCTAAATAGTTTGTACTTGTAAATGTATGCCTATAACCATATATCATGTAAATCTCCAGAAAATGGAGGCAATAAAGTTATATATATAGGGCTACCGCCTTGGAACGGTCAGTGGCAAAGTAGGCCACTGGCGGTTTAAACCGGTTCTAGGGTGCACCAAACCTCACACTTACCCTACTGTCATCCCATTAAAACAGGAAAGTGTAAATAAAGAAATTCCCTCCATGATCTAATCTCTAACCAGCAAGGCAGCATCAATAGGCAATATAAGTAAAACACAAATATGCTCGTGTAAATATAATACAAAAAAACAATAGCCTACAAAGCCACAATGAAGGTACTCAATGACTTGGCAGAAGCCAGAGCAACAAGAGAATAAACCATTAAGGGCACGACAAGAAAGATCATAGACAAACATCAAACGCCACCGCCCCAAAGGGCTTTAGGTAGGCGTCATCATAGGGTCCACAGCCTTTCCGGTCATCGTACAATTAAAGAGGAAAGCATAGTGGCGAACTGTAAAAGGGTCCACCACCAAGCATGCAGTACATTGCAAAATGATAGGGTCATAACATCTTTTGATACACTTTTTAACAAGTTTAACAAAGATAAAGAAATCCCCGCCATGGTCTAATTTCTAACCAACAAGGCAGCATCAAGAGGCAATACAAGTAAAACACAAATATGCTCGTGTAAATATAATACAAAAAAACAACAAAAAAAACAATAGCCTAGAAAGCCACAATGAAGGTACTCAATGACTTGGCAGAAGTCAGAGCAACAAGAGAGTAAACCATTAAGGGCACGACAAGAAAGATCATAGACAAACATCAAACGCCACCGTCCCAATGGGCTTTAGGTAGGCGTCATCATAGGGTCCACAGCCTGTCCGGTCATCGTACAATTTAAGAGGTAAGCATAGTGGCGAACTGTAAGGTTATATAAGACGGTCGATTTTGTGGTGGAGGCAGACCATACAATTTTCCTGGGTAGAACCAGTACTGAACACCTCCCGCCATCCGTAAGAATCAACACTTCCTCACAAGTCGAGCTCCCAGTGGGCTTCGAACCCGCAGCGGTGAGAGACGAAGGTATACAACGCAATGTTGTTAACCATTCGACCACGGAGACGCATGATGAAATGCATTTTATAAGGCAGATCGCTGAGTTGTACCGCGGTTCCAAATAATCTGTACCATAATTTGTAAATTTGGACCATTTGAACCGTGGTACAGGTAAATTAAACCGCAATACAAATTATTTCAACCGTAATACAAATTATTTGTACAACAGTATAAATGATTTGAACCGGTTTAAATATTTAAAGAGAGGTGCAATTATTTGAGTTTTTGTTAATTTGGCATTCCATAGGTAAGGGACTCACAATTTGCTTTTTTATATTCTTACATTATCAAAATTAAGAATGTTATGTTTCCATATACACTCAAGTGATATGAAAACGCAACACGGGAATTTCCGCTATATATTGTATGTACAATATGCTGCTTTTAATCGAATGGTACATGGCTACGTAAGACATTTCCTTTTGGAAAAAATACTAAAACAACAAATAATACAGCAAATAGTATTCCATCAATGTTTCATTATTCACAGAGTACGCGTTTGCTCAATCATGTGAGCAAACTTAGGATGCAACATTTTGCAAACTATTTACGTTAAATACAGTACTGAACTAGCTCAATTTTTCAAAGAGCTACTTCAACATTTATGAAGTTCTTGTTACAAAGTGTAGTGTGATTAAAACGTCTACAACATCACAGTTGTGTCCTTTCTCTAGTTAACTGCAACTTTCTTTTTAAAAAACATCTTGGGATTTCTTTGGAATATTATGTGCAATTAAGTGTGCTGTAAATACAATATATAGCGGAAATTCCCGTGTTGCGTTTTCATATCACTTGAGTGTACTTATGTCTGGGAGTAATAAATTTGACTACTGTAAAAACAGTGCACCGGTAAAACAATACCAGTACACAGCTACTTTTTTACAGGGCACATGATTGTATTAAGAGATACATTGCTGCACCAAATACATAATACCGCCACACCGGTATATTGTCGATACACCAGTGTTTTTCCAGACCGGAGCAACGGTTTAATTTATCAGTGATTAATAACATTGATGCATCTGATTTATATTATTGGTAACCATTTTCCCTCTCTGATGCAGCTCTGAATAACCTACACTGTTAAACATTTGATTCAATAAAATCGATAAAATACTGCCTCAATTATCATCCCAGCATTAAGCTCGCTGTTACAAACAAACACCTTCATTATGTACAATTACTGAACGGCATTAAGCTCGCTGTTACAAACAAACACCTTCATTATGTACAATTACTGAACGGCATTAAGCTCGCTGTTACAAACAAACACCTTCATTATGTACAATTACTGAACGGCATTAAGCTCGCTGTTCCAAACAAACACCTTCATTATGTACAATTACTGAACGGCATTAAGCTCGCTGTTACAAACAAACACCTTCATTATGTACAATTACTGAACGGCATTAAGCTCGCTGTTACAAACAAACACCTTCATTATGTACAATTACTGAACGGCATTAAGCTCGCTGTTACAAACAAACACCTTCATTATGTACAATTACTGAACGGCATTAAGCTCTCTGTTACAAACAGACACCTTCATTATGTACAATTACTGAACGGCATTAACCATATGGACCTTATTGGCGCGTACTGGTGCTTTGACCTGTTCCTGTATCCCACATTAAAACTCTGCTGTTTTTGCAGTTCTAGAGAGGTTTTACTAGTCCTTTGGTGTCTTGAGATTTAAAATAGAATACCGGCTAAGCAGGTGCAAGGGGTGCGCTATATTCCAACTGAAGATGTTTTAATCCACAATTGCTGTCATTTTAAAGACATTTGTCCTCCATGTGAGGGGAGCCCATAACCCAATGGGGGGGGAGGGGGTGGGGTGGGGGGGGGGGGGGGGGGGCAACGCGGGACCGCATCATTGATGTAGGTGCAGATTTGATAAAACAAAACAACACAGACATATGAAAATAAAAAAAAATAAAAAAATCGAGTGGTGGTGATGATGGGATGGTTCGGGATTGGGGGTGCAAAACATATTTACAAACTTATAAAACAATGGTCTGCAGCCAATATTGATGTCGTTATTTTTTTATCAACTAGCTGAATTGCACATATTAAAAACAACATTGTAGGATCCCTCGCTGAAAATGCCGCAAATCCAAATAAAAATGCACGGGATAACATTTTTAGGCTATATATGACAGTCGATATTTTTTTGTTTTTTTTTGTATTTTTTAAAATCGTGTTGGAGGTAGACGACCCATTTTTTCCTGGCTATTACCAGTACTGTTTAGCTCCCGCCATATATTTGAATTTCACTCACTTACAAGTCGAATAACGATAACCATAGAGTGCGTTCAGCGTTCTCCCATTGGCAACCACGTCGGTTAACTTCGGGTTAATAGTATTCCTATAAAATGTCAGTATATATTAACCATCAAGTCTGCATCGAATTCTAATTATTTATTTAAATTCTAATGTTTCTGGTGTTAGCGATCACTGAGTTTTCTTTGTAGAAGCAGCCCAGACTGCTCAAACTAAAACCAAGACAAGAAAATCGAAAGAACCGATGGATGCTCCCCGAAATGTTTTCACAACTTATCATATGACCTTGTATCACCGAGTAGTTTTTAATTTACAGTTCCATTAGTAGTTTATGCTCCGGATAAAACATCTAAGTGTACAATTACAAAGGGACTCTAATTTCAATGATGACAAAGCTACGGATCTTCGCATTGCAATTCCTGTCATTGACCTCTATCATTGTGTGAAGTTTCATTGCAGTCCAAGCGGTAGTTTTGAAGATATGCTCCGGACAAAAATTCTAGGTATTAAATTAAAAAGGGCAATAACTTTAATTTGAATGAGGACAGAGTTACGGTTCTTGCACTCTGCACTTCCTCTCAAGGCCCTCTATCATTTTTTGAAGTTCCATTGCAGTCCCATCAGTGGTTTTGCAAATATTCTCCGGACAAAATTTCTTAGTATAAAATTACAAAGCCAATAACTCTAAAATGATGACAGAGTTACGGTTGTTGCACTCTGAACTTCCTCTTATTGCCCTCTATCAGTCTGTGAAGTTTCATTACAGTCTCATTAATAGTGTTGAAGATATGTTCCGAACAAAAGCAAAATTCAAAGTATAACATTACAAAGGACATTAACTCTAACTTGAGCGATGACAGAGTTACGGTTCTTGCACCCTGCACTTGCTCTCATTGCCCTCTATCATTGTGTGAAGTTTCATTTCATTCCCTTTAATACTTTTCGAGTTTGGTCCGGACAAGAAAGTGTGACGGACACACGGACACACGGAAGGATGGACGAAGCGGCAACTATATGCTCGTCCTTCGGGGAGCATAAAAAGTACAAGTATACAGGAAAGCAAACTGGCAGCTCTCAAAAAGTAAAATGGAAACATTCAAAACAACTTTCTCACAAACTTCAAGGAAAGTCTGTCCAGACACTCTGGGACGACTTCACTGGAAATCTACAAAACCATACACTGTAAAAATAAAGTTTAGAAAACCTTTATGCACATCTAGCTTAAATAAATGTAATGTTATTTTATATTGTGAAGTAAATTAAATGATCGGCATGCCTTAGGTTGATCTTCTTTTTGTATTCCAATGTAAGTATCAAAGATATCTCCCATTTAGTTAAAACATATTATTTCACATTTAAAAATACAAATAAGGTAAAAAGCAAACATTACAAAATAAGTGTTATGGGTCTCAAATTATAAAAAAAGATAAAACAATCGACAATTTCCTTGCCATTATAAAGATATAGGGAACCAAAGTTTACCATTTGTGACATTACCTTCCTTTACACTGAAATTAGAGCGAAATTATAATTTCTGTAAAAAACGTAGATTACCACATGTTGCTATTGTTTTTGCATATTTCTTCTGAGACTTATTCCCTTAATATAACTGATAATTAGGTAAGTTATATTGCCCATGACCGCTTCTACACATATCATAGAATCTGGTCAACGGGTTTTATATGTTATTTACTTGCTAAACTTATTTTTATCAGTATATCAATGAATGTCCCATCAAAAGGGATCAAAGGTAATTCTTCCCTACCTTGAATAACCCAAGCTATTTAACGATACATCTGGAAAAGAAACAAACTCTACTGTAGACAAAATAAAACAGGTAAACCAAACGACACGCGCAAATATTTCACTCTTAGACACCTGGTGCGCAGAAACATTAAAAACTCTTACGAATCTTGCCTTGAAGACATCATCGGGATAGATGTAGACAACAGTAAAATACTAGGATGGGAAAATATATTTATATAATGAATTAAATGATGTATATGCAATACATCTAAACGTTTTTCAATATAATGGATTAGTTGCAGCTGTCAAAAAAGAATGAGAGAAATATAACAGCTAGTAAAAGAACAAGCAAGTTGGAAAATTCTGTGTTACCAACTCCACTAAAATATATTTAAAAAGTACAAAATGAGTTAAAGACATGTACCAAATCAAAATAATGAATGTCCTAGTGGGAAAATTGCATGGACTAGAATATACAACTTCAGTGAAGATACCTGGAGACACATGTATACATGGTCTCACACAATAACACAGGTTACAACTTTACAATGGTCTCAGATAAGAATAAATCACAATATTTTAGCCACAAAGCATTTTCTCCATAAAATATAATTAATAGAGAGTCCACTATGTTCTTTCTGTTATCGGTCAATGAAACAATTTACTGTGGGAATGCCAGCTTTCACAAAGTATACTAACAAACCTTAACGACTGGTTAAAACAAAAATAATGTGTAAATATATTTTGAAAAGAGGTCATTCATCTTTGGAATATATGATGAAAGCACAAGTGTTCTAAATCAACGTATATTGTTGGAAACAAAGTACTACTAATACTATTGTCGATGCTAAAAAAATAAACCTAGCCTCACTACACTGAAAAATAGGCTACTACTTCCTTATAAAAACAGATGAAGAAATAGCAATAACTGAAAATAAATATGACTGATTTTTTAAAAATATGAGAAAACGTTCATAACTTCCTAACATGAACACCTAGTAACCTTTACAAAAACATTTATGAGTGAAAATCTCACGCAGAGATGTAACCCCCAAACCCTCCCCGCATTTTTGTTCTCGATAAGATGTCCCCAGAGCTAAATTACAGTGAAATTCTCTTCATTAATATAACATAAATTTTTAAGTAGACTAACACTATACTATAATTTGCCTGCAGACAATAGTTGTTAAAACAAATGCAATAGAATACTATCAATGAATTAATCTATATTGTTAAATGTGTTGGAGTGTTCAGTATGAATGATTTGTGTATGTTAGAAGGAAAACAGTACATATACGTTAAGGATACAGCTTTAGATATTCATAAATAATACATTGTATACATAACACTGAATCGTTGTAAGGTGGGCAGAGGGATGGTCCTCCCCGACCCTTTGTTCACCACTAGACGGGGAGAATAATCGGGATTCTAATATTTGAACCTAAAAAAAAAGCAAAATAAAGGTAAAAAAACCCTATCCCCTTTCCTTAAAAAATGCAAGACAGGTCAACCAAGGAATCGCGCCCCTAGAGTCAGACGTAAGATGTCAAACATAGACATTTCCGTTAACGATATCTTAAATTACCGAAAGACCTTAACGCTAGCAAAGCTGCAGGAACTGACAAGATGAACAACACACTTGTTTACAGGAACTCCATGAGCATGGGCACCAGTACTGCAGGTAATGTTTAAACTCTCATTAGAGACAGGCACGGTGCAACAAAAATGGTCTACTGTTAACGTTTCCCTCCAATTTAAGAAGGAAGGTACATCTCTGGCTGCAAGTTTTCGTCAAATATCATTGATATGCACACTGTGTAAGGTCTTGGAATATGTCGCAGCGTCTGACCCTGCGAGGCACATGCACTCCAATGGTTTGATGTATGACCTACAACATGGATTCAGAGAACGACGGTCGTGCGAAACACAATTAAGCAATCTAGTCGAGGACCTAGCCAGAAATGCCAGCAGAGGTATGCAGTCCGACTTAATACTTTTAGACTTCAGCATGGCATTCGACATGGTGAAGATACTCCTTAAGCGCCACAACTATGGTATAAGTGGTCAGACATTGTCAATACGAGCATTTCTGAGTGGTCGTACACAAACCGTGATACTAGAAGGGGAGATCCCAGTTACATCCGGGGTACCACAAGGGTCTTGGCCCCATTTTATTATTAGTATACATAAATGATCTGCCCGAAAACATTACCTCACAAGTAAGGTTATTTGCGGACGATACAGCAGTATACTTGTCTATAAATCAGGGTGTCATTAAATATACTGGAATGTGTCTGGCGTAGTTCCAATCGTCATACTCAACATGCTCAAAGAACATTAGACATAGGCGGTAGGGTGAAAATATATACATGTCGAGGTCATTTTCCTTTGTGGCTGTCTTTGATAATATATTAATAGTATTGTGTCCAACTACTAGTAACCAGAATAAGGTAAGACTAACTTACATTGGATGGGGACAAAATATGATTATTCTTTGGGGTTTGTCTCAAAAGCAGGATACATTGTAACAAAGGGAATACGCCATAACTAGTAAAAAAAAATCAATAAAGAATTAGCTCTCAGTAGTTTAATGTGCAATTACTATTTTTCTGATTTATGAACCATGTTAAAATATTTATTTTTCATTATATATTTATTTTGTATTTATACATTATATTTATGTATTTACTTAAACTAATGAATTACATTACATTTAAAAAACATCATAGTTAAAAGTAAAATACTAGCATATTTATTTCTAGAAATTTCCAAATGGTAACGTATTTTTTGTGCTTACTCTCTCTCTCTCTCTCTCTCTCTCTCTCTCTCTGTTTTATTATTAAAATAGTCACTGTTTCAGTAATGAACTAGAGCCTTTGCTTCTGGAAACATTCAATATTTATGACAAATAATATTAAATGGTAACGTAAATTTTGTGTTTAGGTCACGTAACGTAAACTACATTGTCTTTTGAAAATTTGTTTTATTGCATTAGATTTTGTTTTAACATGTTTGATAAATAAAATAAAATATACATACCGTTTTCTTGCTTATAAACAATTTTTGAGTATTACATTTTCGAAACATGATAATGGTAACGTATTTCAAATGGATTTCACGCCCTTATATCCCCACTCTCATTTGGCAAATATAGTTCATTTTGTAGGAAATGCATACCCTTTCAGGAAAATATATCCTGTAAAATTCCCCCAAAGTGGGGATTGCGTCTTTTGGTAACTTACCCTCTAGTTATTATTAAGTGTATTTATCATGTTTTGATAACGAACCGGGTGTGACGTAAACTACAGTAAATTTTCATATTTGAATTATGTTGAAAAGGCTGTCTAAATTAAACAATTCATAAATAACATAAATATAGGTAGTATTTGTTGTTCATATGCACCTTTTTTACTCATATTCAACTACAACAAATATTCTTTTTTCCCATTGTTACTATTGTTCAGTGAAATGCTTTGCCTGAAGAAATTGCCCTTAAGCAATATTTGAACTCTTACAAATTTGCCGTAAGCAATACCTTTCACAGCAAGCCGTAAGTCTTGAAATGTTGCTTTTGTCATGATTTTATTCATTCACTATCGCTTTTAACAATCTATCACTAATGTTCGCTTTATCCTAGCTTTTAACATTTACTTTATTCTACTAAATGACACAGGCGCGCAGCTATCCGAAGTTACCCGTGAGGGTGTACATCAGAATGAATGGATAGAGAATGAATAGATGGATATCTAGAGACAATTAGTAATTGATGTAAAATATGTATTTTAAAAAGGTATTCCAAAAATTCAAAATAAAATTATCAAAAAAAACAATGAAATTCAACATTGCATGATTTTCTTATGAAAATTCAATTAAAATATTCCAAAATCCCACCAAAAATCCCAGTAAAATTATCAAAAACAATGAAATGTCCCCAAAATTGCCTTTCCTGTCAAAGTTCAGCTTGATATATTATTCCTATGATAAGTCAACGTATATGAAGTGAAAATGTTTAAAGAAAATTGATAACTGGTGTAAAATGTTTAGTTTAAAACAATATTCCAAAACTTCTCAGTAAAATTGCCAAAAGATGATAAAATGTCCCAAAAATTGCATTTCCTGTAAACATTTGACTTGAAATATTATTCCTATCATAAGTCAATGTATACGAAGTCAAATTATTTAGAGAAACTTGATAACTGGTGTAAATTGTCCCAAAAATTGCATTTCCTGTCAAAATTCAGCTTGATATCCACCATAATCGAACTGACAGCATATCAAAAATAACTTAAAAACACCAATATAACACTTTCACTAAAAAATGCCGCTAACCTTTTAATGAGGGCTTTTCTACAGAAATAGGTCTAGTCGATTATACCAATTGTATCAACGTACTATATTTATAACTCCCCGACTGCATATAGGCCTATTTGCGGTTTCGTCAATGTTCTGAAATGAAATGCCAGTGGGTAGGGTATTAGTTGAAATCTAAACAACTAAACAGTCTTAAAAATACGTAACACACTACACATATTAAACCAGGCGGTAGCCCTAGTGTCAACCCTTTTGTGTTTGTGATGTCGTTTGCATTTATTATTGCTTTTGCCTTCTTGTTTGTCTGTTTGCGTGTTTGTTTCTGTGTTTTGTGGTTGACTGTCCTCCTTGAATGCTACTTTCCCTGTCCGATCTTTTTATATTTCTTTTTAGTGCACAATAGTGTTGTTTGTGCCGTGTGGCGATCGTAAAAAGTCTCCCCGTACATCCAATCAATATTGTTTCTTTCACATCCTACAGGGATTGCATGACATTCATTGATCCAGTTTTTCCTTAAACACGTGTGTTTTATATACCGCGTTAAAGTTTTGTGCTGATTGACATTTTGGCCCATTTTATAAAGGTTTCCTTAACTTTCCTCATTATCTTGTATTAGACACTGATGTCGAGTTTTGGACCTCTTTTAACAGTCCGTAAATTTACTAATATTATTTCTTATGGATCTTTGTTACGATTCTATTTCGTATCTCTAATAAATACTAATTGGCCCTTATTTCGTTTTTCGCACAATGGTATTACACTCCAAATTAACAATTATGAGTCTATTAGTTAAAACTTAAAAATAAATCTTTCACCTCTTCGATTACACTCTGCGTCATCAATACAAATTCCACAAAATTACTCTTCATTTCTTAGAACTAAACCATATGTACGCCTTAGGGACCAGGCAATATATATCGAGTGGTTGAGACCTTTGCAAATAAAAATGTTTTACAAAAAAAAATGTACGTCCCATGGCAAGGAAACGAAAAAAAAGGTATCGTCCTGTTGTTTGTCGCGATAAAAAAAGTACCTGTCCCATGCCATTTTGCACCACTCCCAATGCCCAGATAAATATTGACTGGTCCATAAGCACCCTCCTTACCAAACGAGGTTTGCTGCAAGCTTGCAGTGAACAATTTTGTTCACCATAACAATTCTTAATTGTTCGACAATGTTTGCTACTAGCGGTGATGTTGCCGCAAACATTATGGTAAACTTTGTCGAATTTGCCGCAAACTCGCCAAAAAGCTATACATTCGCCAGAAACATTTATTTATTAGCAACGTTCACCATAACATCACCACAAACTTACTTCCATGTTTTTTTTGTCGCCACAACATTGCGATAAATTTTACCAATCCGATTTTTTTTTATTGCACGCCGCAACATCACCACAATCTTTTAAATTCAGATTTGCCGTTTCTTTATTCACAGAACATCACGACAAACTTTTCCATTCTGATCTGCTGTATCTGAAGACTCTGTTAGCCAAAACAGCATCGCAAAACTTAGACTTTATACAGAATTTTATTATTTCCAGTTACTTACTACTTACTATTAAAAGTGAAATTAGTATTTCATGTCAAAGGACATACCATTTGAACAAGTAATTTAGCCAAGTGTAATTTGTCTCGTGGAACCTTATTTTTAAACATGTATTCAATTGTGTTCAT
Source organism: Cyrtodaria siliqua (assembly GCA_037043455.1). Lineage (NCBI taxonomy): Eukaryota > Metazoa > Mollusca > Bivalvia > Adapedonta > Hiatellidae > Cyrtodaria > Cyrtodaria siliqua. The sequence continues at coordinate 79,696 of JAWPHD010006362.1, forward strand.
TGCAAGAACATTTTTAAATACCAAGTTTAAACACCATGATAACTCCAACATTTAAAACCAGAAAAAATAAAACTGTATCCCAAGTGCAAAATAATATGATCAGTAAGACCTCAATAGGTAGATGTGTGTATATATACGTTTGTTGGTTTGTCTAGGGTCTGCTGCTGATTCTAAGATATCCTGGTCATATCCAGGCACCATTGGTGCCTATTGGACTGCTACAGTTAGTGAGTGACATGTCCATGAAAATGGGAGTAATGCAGAATTGACAGCACAAGACATCTCCTTGAAAATGGGAGTAATGCAGAAATGACAGTGCTCAACATCTCCATGAAAATGAGAGTAATGCAGAAATGACAGCGCTCGACATCTCCATGAAAATGGGAGTTTTATAAAAATGACAGTGTTCGACATCTTCATAAAAATGGAAGTAATGCACAAATGACTGCACTCGACATCTCCATGAAAATGTGAGTAATGCAGAAATGACAGTGCTCGACATCTCCATGAAAATGAGAGTAATGCAAAAATGAAAGTGCTCGAAATCTCCATGAAAATGGGAGTAGTGCAAAAATGACAGCATTCGACATCTTCATAAAATTGGAGTAATGCAGAAATGACAGTGTTCGACATCTCCATGAAAATGAGAGTAATGCAAAAATGACAGCGTTCGACATCTTTATAAAAATGGGAGTAATGCAGAAACGACTGCAGTCAACATCTCCATGAAAATGTGAGTTATGCAGAAATGACAACACTCGACAACTCCATGAAAATTAGAGTAATGACAGTACTCAACAGCGCTCGATATCTCCATGAAAATGAGAGTAATGCAGAAATGATAGTGCTCGACATCTCCATGAAAATGAGAGTAATGCAGAAGTGACAGAGCCGATGTCTCAATGAAAATTGGAGTAATGCAGAAATTACAGTGCTCGACATCTTCATGAAAATGAGAGAAATGCAGAAATGACAGCGCTCGACATCTCCATAAAAATGAGAGTAATACAGAAATGACAGCAGTCGACATCTCCATGAAAATGTGAGTACTGCAGAAATGACAACGCTCGACAACTCCATGAAAATTAGAGTAATGCGGAAATGACAGCGTTCAACATCTCCATGAAAATGAGATTAATGCAGAAGTGCAGCGCTCAGCAATACTCGATATCTCCATGAAAATTGGAGTAATGCAGAAATGACAGTGCTCGACATCTCCATGAAAATATGAGTAATGCAAAAAAGAATGACAGCGTTCGACATCTTCATCAAAATGGGAGTAATGCAGAAATGACAGATTTTAATTAGAGTGGATTTATTTAAATAGTGTCAGTTTATTTAAATTGTGTCAATTTATTTAAATATAGTGAATTTAATTAAATTGTTGCACATTTAGTAAAACAAGGGTCCATTTATTTAAAATTCACAAACAATTATTTAAATCAAAACCATTTAGTTAAATCGTGAGGATATGATCTAAATCGTAAGGATATACTTTAAATCAAGAACATTTATTTAAACTGTGTCGATTTATTTAAATAGTGTCGATTTATTTAAATATGGTGCAGTCCATGATAAATAGTGAAAAAAGCAAAATGTTTTCAATTAAGTTAAATATTTAACAATTAAAAATTTATGCAAATGAAGTTTGCTGCAAAATGTTTACAAAGTAAATGAGGTCTGCAGCAAAGTAGCAGCAAACATCGCCAAAACATCGCCTGAAGATTACAACTAAAAGTGTTATGCAAATGCAGTGTGCTGAGAAGTTGCCGCACACTTTTACTATGCAAATGAGGTCTGCCGCAAAGTTGCGGTGAACATCATCAGAACCTCATTTGCATATTTGTTGCTGCATATTTCATTCGCATGGTAAAAGTGTACCGCAACTTTGTCGCAAACTTGTCTGCTGCAGCTTTTCAGCAATGTTTGCCGCAGAGTTGCAGCAAACAGTCGCCAGAAGCCTATGTTTTTGGAAAGGACCGTAACTGATGTTGTGATAACTCGCGGTCCAATCCATTTGTAAATGTTATTTATTATTGTAATTTTTATATCGCATGTATTTATGTAAATAACATCAAGCAATAAAATATTATTAAATTAAAAAAGATGTTTTTGGTAAGGGGGCCTTTTATGGTCTAATATCACTCATTTATTATTATACCCGTCTGTAGAATTTCCGATGTCCGAATCGGAATTCCGAAGATTTCCGTGGAAATATATCGGAAATTACATAAAATGTTCGGAAAATAAGTCCGAATTCGGAAAACCATACATTTCTTCGGAATATTTGTCGGACTTTGGATTTTTTCCCGCGGACAATATTCGGACATTACATAATTTTTCGGCAAATGAGAACTTAGCCGATTTATCATTCGGAAACTGCTTCAGTGTAAGGACAAGAGCTTTGCAGTGAAATTGATGTATTTTACGCGTATACACCAAATACATTTACTTTAACACGAAATTTACAACTAGTCTAGGATTCGTGACAGGTAATTTTTTAACTTAGAAATTGTTATGCAACGTGTGCTCTTCTCTAACAAGTTACTTTAAATGGTGTTTTACGTCATTCTTAGCACATGTTAGGCCATATAATTATGATTTTTCTTTTTGTAGTAGTTAGATCTTTTCTTTTTCATACTCAGAAATTCTACACTATAAAAGTGTTTTAAATTATAATATAAAAACCCTGACTATACTATATGCAAATAAGTACTACAATTCTTTTTAATTAAAAAAAATGTATATATTGTAAGTGCTTATTTACAGAAAGAATTTAAAAAAATCTTACTCCCAGATTATTTAGTACTAACCGGAGTCTTATATATAAGGACCCTGTACTAACTTATACTCATGATACACTTTTGATCATGAATACTTGAGATAAGCTAATTAATACAGATATCCAGCACTCATTACTAATAAATTTATGATACCCATATGCTATAATGTTACTCTGTGTAAATTAAATAAGACCTTAGGAGCTGACTGTGTTACAGTTAGTCATGTGACTTTTATTAGCCAATGGAACTGGTGCTACTATATTCAAACACAGTGAGTGTGTTTATACAGAAATATCTGGCATAATTATTTGGAACAATAATAAATAATTATGAAATATTGTTTTGATTCGATATAAGATACAATCTCTCCCAGAGTCCATTACATTGACCTCTGTCAACGTCTAAAAAAGTAGTCTGCGATCACATGATAATTTGTCACATGACCATAGCTAAATATAAAAATGGCGTACACCAACTATCGGCTGCTGATTGACATGTAAACAATCGAAAGAAACACAACTTATTATCTACATTTTGATATATATCTTAGGTTACTTATTTAATTTACGATAGATTGTTAAGAGCTATGCGATATTGGAAATCGCTGGTAAACAAAATGCTGTACTGTTACCCTATGGGAACGATTTGGTGGTGCCTAATTTAATGTTTTGAGGCGGAGTGATAGGCCAAAGCACAAACTTTTATTCTACCGCAATATAATTCTGAGCATAATTTTCTGTATATTTAAAACATTCAAGCCGAAAAAATGTTTTCTTTTGTATAAGCATTTCATATAAAGTTAATTCAGAAAAATATTAGTGCCATCAAGAAATTTTGCATTTGGCAGACCATTCCATTTTCCTGGGTAGAACCAATACGGTATATCTCCCGCCATCCGTAAGAATGGACACTTTCTAACTTTATAAGTCGAGCTGCCAGTTAATAATATACATGTTACTGTTCATGATGAATTCAAGTTTACAACTTTATTAAACATTCAATTGACAATTTTCGTAATTCCATTAGCCATAATACATATAAATGGCTGACATTCAATATTACAAAACACACTATTACAAACAACAGTTTAATATAACAATACACAATAAAATATACCAGATATACCAATTTACATTTTGCACTCAACATTGACTAATTAATCAACAATCAACAATGAAGAATTGTTTTAATATAATTTGTTTCTACGTTCTGCATCATATATATCAACTATTAAACGTTTTTGATAAAAGTCAAATCGTTATCATTATTTTGGTCAAATCGTACTCATAAATAGCATGAGAGTGATATGACCTGCCATGAGTACGATTTGACCGAAAAGTGAGAGTGAATTGACCAAAATAGTACGATTTGACCTGAGTACGATTTGACTTAAGTACGATTTGACCAGGAAGAAAACATTTTTAAGAAAATTCATTAAGTTCTTATTTTCTTTGTGAAACTTGATGTCTGTTGCACGAAATATCCAACAAAAAACACGGGGTTGACCAATTTGCTTTTTTCTTAATATCAATAGTTTGAAGAGACCCTATTGAATTTGTCCATTTCACTGACCTTTTCAAATGTATCACTACCCAGTATTAGATTCTCAGATCTGGGCTCAGAAACATTCAGGCATATCCTAACCTATATGAAATCATGAACTTGTCCCATTATTGTCACCAGCAACAAAAAAAGAGAAAATATTTGCACATTTTAAGAATATAATAATTAAAAAATGCCAGTGGGTGGGGTATTAGTTGTTGAAATCTAAACAACTTAACAGTCTTAAAAATACGTAACACACTACACATATAAAACTTAAAGTACGATTCACCATAGGCATAAATAAATAATAATATTTAGTCGATTTCAAGTCATTTTTTAAGAAAAAATAAACAAAAGCACTTTTTCTTTGGCCATATTGTTCATTTATAAAAAATATGTAAACATAAGTTGGAAAGCGGATTTTTGCATGAATTTGTGTATGAATTATTAATACAGGTATGGAACATAATGTGCATCTTCGTTTTGCGTGCTTGTCTGCGGAATGGTGTTTTACTTCATTTTTAGCACATGTTAGGCCATACATGACGGTCGATTTTATTTTGTGGTAGAGGCAGACCACCCCATTTTTCATGGTTACGTTCTGCAGTCGTGGGTGCATCATTGTGTAGTAAATCTCCTGCAAATCGTATAATTCATATAACGTACATTTGCACTACTTGTTTTGGATGAAACATGGTGCAGAATTTTCATTGATTTGGAATAGAGGGTGTTTATGAAAATCAATTTTATTTAATTGCTGTAATCTTTTTTTGCAATTTACATTCTTATATATTGTAAAGAAAATACTCTGGACTATGAATGTGTGTATTCACTTCCGTAAAACACACACACACACACACACACACACACACACACACACACTTTTTTAACAACAAATAGCATCTTCGTTTTTACTATCTCCCACCCACTTTATAATATTTGCGAATCCTTAAAGCAATTAGTGGATTGCAACCTATGTAGCACGATTTAACGGAAACAGTTTACGAATGATAACATCTAAATAAACTCTATAGCAAAATTACAAGTGGTGTGTTCAAGCTTAAGTATTTGCTTCCCGAGGACGTGGATTGATGTATATTTTGGTAAGTTGTAGATGTTTAATTAATTAATCTAAACATTGCCAATAAAACATGCATTTAATGTAAAATATAATGTTAATGTCATCTATATATTGGTTAAAATGCATTATATAAAATCATCGCACACAAAGTAGTATCCGTTGTAACAATCATTGAAAGGCGTCGCGCTTTTGGATTTTACTATCTCGGCATGAACACGGAACTGCACCATGCCTGTTTTAGAAATTACGGGACCGCGGTGTCGCTACGCCATCAATGGCTGTGGAAGATGATTTACTTAATCCCCCTCTTTGCCGTTGAAATGTAAGAAGAAAAAAAGGAAAAACACATAGCTTTGCAGTTGAATATTTGATCCATTGTAAGACTGTGTTTTAAATGTAAAATACATAGCCTTGCTGTTGAATATTTGATCCATTGTTTGACTGTGGTTTAATTAAAGGTAAACCACATAGCCTTGCAGTTGTAATATTGAATGTGTTTTACAGGTAAACCACATAGCCTTGCAGATGAATATTTAATCCATTGTAAGACTGTGTTTTAAATGTAAAACACATAGCCGTGCTGTTGAATATTTGATCCATTGTATGACTGTGTTTAAGAGTAAAATAGACCAATACTAAGGTGTTTTAAATGTGAAACGTATTACCAGGCTAGACATTTGACCTATTTCCCAACGCCAAACGGTAAAAAAAAGCACGGAAAGCTGGTTTATTTACCTCTAACATGTTAACAAGACCGATTAGCTCAGGTATATAAATTGAGGCTCGATTCAATATTTTGAAAAACATTTTTTGATAATTCTTTATTGTTTTTAGAACAAAAAGAAAACTAAAAAAAATAATGAAAATCTGCTTTTATGTTCAAGTATGTTTACCTTGTACACACGGACTTCATCGTCTGAAACAAGATTGGGAACAAAATTTACCAAAAATACAATAGTATGGTGGCTGATTTGTGCCATTTCTTTTTTCGTTATTTCGCCCTGCTAACTAGCGGGCGAAAAGACGATTACTAGCAAGGCGCGTTGCGAAAAAACATCGCCCTCTTATAGTGAAAACACGAATGTGTCTTTTAAGTCTTAATTTGAAGTGGGGGTTGGGGGGATCTGTTTTCTACCATCCTCATTTTCGACTAGACAAACATAATGACTGATTCCGTTGTCTTTTTTCAAACTATGTATGATCGCAGCGTTTTAACCAGATTACGTTTATCCTCTCATGGTTTAAGGGTCGAAACACGAAGGTATCCTGATGAACGACGAGACAGGCATGAACATGTTACAAGTTTTAAATGTAACAAAAAAGGAAGCAAAACCAGCAACACAAAAATGTAGTTAACAAATGTTTTTACATAAAATATTTACTAATCCAGATTTTCAGCAAAGCACAATGGCCGTCGTCCCTTTAATCCTTGATTCATTCGCCGTAATATATATGATAGGCAGGGGCCAAATGTTAATATGTCAAAGGTATCTAGACATGATGGACAAAAGCATCACATTTTCCACAGAGGTAGTTTAGGACATGTACTTCAAATTTAGAAAGAAGGTCAATTCTGGAAATCGTCATGTTACTATTTATAGTTAATCCAAAATGGCCGCCATCGATTTTCAGTTATTTTTATAACAATTGTTTGTATTTCAAGTATCTTTGAGAACATCTTTTAGATTTTCGGTAATTGCAATCGTAAAATGATGTCTGATTGTCTGATATTTAAAAAAACAACATATGATATACATTGATCTATAAGTGGGTGGGTTAATATATATTTTTCAGTGAAAATTAACAGTTACAGACTACCGGCTCATATCATGACACTTTTGATGGCATTTTTGGTAATGCTTGGCATCCATGTTAAAATTGTTCCTTGATATATAACAAATATCCCCAGGCTGGAGGCCGCTAATGCACTTTTATTTAATGTCACTCAGAGGTCAAAGGTCAAATTAGTGCATTTCCTATTGAATGATGTATTGTTATGAATTGGCAGATATATTTAATGAATTGCATTTTTTTTAATTATTTTTAAAGATGGGGATTAAAGTACTAGATCTAGGTTCTAGAAAGGGCAAATGTTGTTTAATTTTTTTCTTTCTTAATCAGCATTCAACGTACCAGTAGTACTGAAAAATTATATTTTATGAGTTTTAATATCGATTTATACAATTATAATTTACGAAACAGTTAAGTGCATATATGAATTTATTATGTATTAATTTTGTCTACACATGTAATCCAGTGGCTAATAGGGGTTCTGTGTGCATTTATATGTCCCCTAATATCGTCCCGTCGTCCCATATTGGCGGACATTGGGCTCATTCTGTGAACCCATATAGTCTAATCAGTGGTCCGTGGACTCACTGCATACTGGTGAACCATGTGTTCAGATTAGTGACCTATGGTTCATACTGGTGGCATGTGTTCCCATACTGGTGACCCGTTGATTTGAAATGATGGTCAGTGGTCTCATAATGGTGACTCATTGACTCATAACGGTAGCTCATGGAGTCAAACTTATTGGTCCGTTGTATCATGCTGGTGTCCCATGATCTCAGTCTATTGATCCATATACTCTTATTAATGGTCAGTGGTTGGATAATACTGATGCACGATGGACTGATTGGTGAGTCATAGGCTCCATTTAGCGGCTTATGGTCCATACTGGTGGCATGCGGTCTCTTACTGCTGACCCATGGACCCATAATCGTAGCCAATTATTATGTTTTAGACACTTCGTCTGACGGGTGTGAATGATGCCAGGAAAGTGCTGTTCTGTCAAAAGAACAAGTCAATTAATGGCATTCCTCCTACAATAGATATGTATCTATATAGATATGTATCTATATACATATATATATATATATACATGTATTTTTCACATCCTGCGAACCGGAAAGTATGTTGTTGTGAATTTATTTCTTCCTACCAATTATTTTCCTTGGACCCGACGTCTTTCCATGTTTGTCTTTATACAATGATGTGATTGTTATATAGCGTTTGTCATACTCAACTATAGTTATATGTATGTGTGTCCTTGCATGTACGTGCAGCTGCGAATCCTGTTGTCGTGTGCAGTGCTAAAGCCTTTGTACTCACGATTATTGAAACCAAGTTTTTATGGGGAATTTAGTCGTGGTGAAAAGTCGTCGACATTTTAGCTAGGCGTGGTCGTCGTGGTCAGGGTTGCGGGTTCGAGTCCCAGTGTCGCCGTACTTAGTTTGTAATTTTCTCTCTATCCTATTCGGACATATTTAAGGACGTAGGTCTCAAACAAAAGTATATTTAATTTAAAGCAGACGATCATTATAACGTCTTTACATTTCCTAGTTATTATATTAGTTTTATTATTTTACAATATATTGGGGGAAACAAGTTCAAAACTTAACAAGAATCGCTGAAAACTGGAATATTTTTCTAAAGAATAATGGGTGAATTTTAAACTATACTTGTGTTTGAAAAGTTATGTTTAAAGCTTCTGTCGACCATGTCTTAACTATTTCCTTATTATAATTTTATTGTTTTAGAAAGAATTTGTTTGTTTGGTGTTTTACGTCATTTTCAACACATGTAAGATAATATATGACGGTCGTTTGTTTTGAGGTAGAGGCAGACCACCGACGTTTCCTGGGTAGAACCAGTACTGTACACCACCCGCCATCCGTAGGAATCGTAGGACGAATTTGTTTACAAGTTCATGTGCAAGTATAATAGCGGAAATAGCGTCTTCGTACTTCTTGCTAGCTTTATAGCACAATATATTGTATGGTCTCACCATGTCTTCTACATTAAGCTCATTCGTACCATCAGTACTGTACGCTGATTGATCAGGAATGGTTTTAGCATCTTTGACATTTTTCTCCAGTCTGAAATGAGCAAGTTGCTTGTTTTTCTTAGGAATCCTTCTCCAATCATTAGAGACCAAGGAATTTAATTGTTTTAATAGCTTATCAACCCAGTTAATTTTATATCGAGCTGATTAAGAGTCAGGGGGAGGCGACATGGGTATCTGGAAACATTCCCTACTTTATTTCGAGTAGATGTGTATGGTTCTCTAACATACTCAGAGGACATACTCCGATACACGGATAATGGTAGAGTTACCACAGCACTCACCAAAGCAACCAATGAGTCAAAAAATAGGTCAAAATGTATTTTTTAGCACATCTTAGTTCCATTTGTAGTCTACATTATGCTATCATGATCAGCTGTGCACAAATGTTAACTATCAGGTTTAAGATAAGATAAGATTTATTTCGAGTCATCAAGACATACAATGAGACAACATAAGCTCTTATGAGATTTTGAACCGATTATTTTTAAAAAATATAAACAGTACCAACAACGTATAATGGCTGAAAGTTAAGAATCCATACATATATACATGTAAGCATGCTATCAAAGATAATCACAATTCAAAACACAGACCTTGAGTACCATGGTACACATCTTTAAAGGTCCTAGAAACGGCAAATAAATTAGTGACCATTCATACATAATCATAGTTATTTATAGTTTAAAACTAAAACTCATGCAGCCAGTGTCAATCCTACAGAGAGATATCAGAATGATATTATATTTCCTGCTTTGTTTGAAGTTATATTTTGCTCAAAGGACTTAATATTTAAATTAAGCTTATTTATTGTGTCATGAAACTTTGATTGTGATACTGAGGGTTGTTCCAAGTCACGTCAATGGCATCATTTTGTGTGATTCTAGCAAATTGTTTTATATATTAGACTGTCATCTTCCCCGTTAATATATGCTAACTACGGTACCGTGATCCCCTTTTTATAGATTTTCTTAGTTGTTTTCGGTGAGCACGTTTAAAGCTTTTAGATCCCTCTTTTGTATTGTTTTGTTGTTTGAAGATATTTGTTCTGGACACCAGCATTTCTAACATTCGAATAGGTGATTATGAATTCATTCTGAGGTGAGATAATAACGGCAAACAGCCCATGGTTAAAGACTGAATCCGTTTGTGCCTGCGGTTGTCTGGCTGTCTTTATATACAGTTTCCTCTTCTACTTGGTTTACTGGTATAATTCCAATAGGATTGTTTGGTCCTGCTTGCACTGAACAACTACAACTTTCCATGTAACTGAGAACAGCTGATTGTTCAGTAGCTAGACTGCCAATTTGAGATGGATACGATTGTTAGTTCTGTAAATAACACGGTATGTGTTACCATTAGCTGGTGTCAATAGTGCATTATGTGTTATTAGTGTATTATTGTTTATATAATATGAAGCATATATTATATAGACAGTAAGTGGTTTTTAGCATGGTGAACTCGTTCACCAAGCTATAGTTACCGTGTTTTTTCACGAATCCTAACTACAGTGTACCTCACTGATGAATCGACGCATTGCCTGAAAAAGAAGACCCATATTTTAACAGGTATTTCTTCTTTTCTAGTGCGGATACAAATAAGGTAATGTCATTTAGAAATTTCAAATAATTTCCTCGATACATTGTTTAAGTTATATATTATTTATATAGCTATTTCATCTATTGTTTCATCGTTTAGCTGTGCGTTCTATAGATAGATCAATCATCATCATCACATGATCATCACGTGATCTTGCGTAAAATATATTCATACGCTGTATTGTTCTCCTAGGATAGTGATTGAGATTTGTAACCAGTTAATTTTATAATTTATTTCTCTTGTTGCAACACCATCAAACGCATATCTTCCATCTTTCTTGGATTTATATACTTAAGAAATATACATGGCCTTTATAGTCTTCATATACTATTTGATAGGTTTGGTCAGTAATGGTTATCGCATAAGCTACTATCCTTTGTAAAAAGTTGTTGCTGCCTATTCTCCGGAATAAGATTTCAGCTTATTTTGAAGTACGCTGTGTAATATTCTGAAGTCTTTACCTCCCTTGCTATGAAGTTAAAATAACTGTTTCGGTCGTAAAATAATCCTGAATAGGTGTGCCGTTCGTGTCGGCGATCAACAAGATCTGACTGGGTATAGACCGGGTCAATTCGGACACTGCGGTTTTAGAATAAATACCTTATAGGTCACCAAAACTTGTAAAGAATTATTAGCTCAGTCGGGAGAGCGGCAGTCCCATAAAATTATGGATTATAAAGCGAGCGGGATGGGTTCGAATCTGAGCAGAACCCAATTTCTTTTATTCTAATTATATTTTTTTTAAAATAAGTTTATTTAATTCATGCCCAATGGTCTTAATTTTTTTTCTAGAAACAGCTTAAATTATAAAATTGTTCCAGTTCACGATAGAAAACACTATCAATCAAAATGTGAAGCTAGAACCATTTTGTTAATGTCTAAAGTTTCAGAACACCATATAGCTAGGGTGGACTCGCACGTAATATGCTAAAATTAACCCTGGTGCGTCACCTAGGATAGCACGTATTACTGTGCAGAATGAATTTCTTTGCAAATAAAAGATTTTATATGCTCATTATGTTTTGGTCATGTAGAATAAAATATTAATATTTATCAATTTTAAATCGGACACCTATAGACCCCCATAAAAGGCCTGCTGTACTATTTTTTAGACTTAAGTCGAAAAACAAAATGTGTGTGTGTGTGTGTGTGTGTGTGTGTGTGTGGCGAGAGTGGGGGGATTTTTTAAAAGATTTTTACGACTTTTATCTATGCGTCAATTTGGTAGAGGTAGAGGTAGACCTCATCTGTTTTGAAACAAAACTCGTAGAACCACAGTCCTGTCGCTCGTTAGTGAGTAGCTGTCAAACATTATTCAATGTGCAAACGCGTAACAAGCGGGACTCGAACGTATGACTGTAGCATTGAGAGATATACATTACACAACAAGAATAGAGCTAAACACAGATATGTTACCTTTCATTACAATTTTCAAATTACATGCAAAACTGATTGAATTATATTCTGTTAAGGCCAAAAACACAACAAAGCAACACAAAAATGAAGGGGTAAAAGTTGTTGTGTCGAGGGTAAAAACGGCGATTCGGTTGGGTGACAGGAAACAAAACACTTTTTGTCTAGGCCTAAGGTAGTAAACGAAATTTACAGTGACTTTGGTGATTATTGTCAACAAACGATTTGCCGACTTAAAAAAAATCCACGTAAAAATTACAATTAGTGATATGAATCGTGAAATTCTCAGTAGCGTTCACATACATGGTCGAAAAATATAACAACGAAATAATTGTGTATGAACATCATGTTCACTCCGAGTTGTGAGATTAAATCACAACGGTATCCCGAGAACAGTGGTACTCCGAGTTGTGAGAATGAACTACAACGGTATCCCGAGACCAGTGGTATTCCGAGTTGTGAGAATAAATAACAACGGTATCCCGAGACCAGGGATACTCCGAGTTGTGAGATTAAAATCAAATGAGCACAAAGATTTATAAGTTATGTTTTGTATGTGTGTAGTCTGTATGTCTCTACTACAAGTTGTATTTAAAACATATGTTCTTTTAGTTGAAGGTCACACTTTTTGGAACACGGAAGCTTCAGGGAGAATTTGTCATTTTACAGTGACATTCCATGTTTAAAAATCTTTGTGCAGCGGGGGATATGGCTGTCTTTCAGCTACACTCTGACTACTGACTACACTCGTGTTCATTTGATTTTAATCATACTTCCATAGTAGGTCGATATCAATGCAAGGTTGTTTCCTATTTTAATTCAGCTATGTTGGTCAAAGGGTCTATGAATTACCTCCCCTTGAATTGGCAAAATTAGCTGTCTTGACCTTTTTGACGCTATATTCATTTCTAATGACTCAAACTTTGATAGGTGATGACTGGTGATGTTTTTTGATACACTTTAACACCTGTGAAGATGATGAAGCGTTTCGAAGATTAATTTTCATTATAACCAATCATTCCTTTTGTTCCCTTCTTTATTCCTGTATATACCTTACCTTATCTTGTTTTAATCGCCTTAGTTCCAGATACATAAAACAATGCATTGGTGTTGTATTACATGCAATGATGTATTGTTATTAAGAAGAGCTGGCACATTTTCAGTCAATCCATGTCATGCGTGATTTGACAGAAACCTTCCATTACATGGATGCACAAATCATAGTTCACCATGCTCTCAGTACCTTCGGTACTTTGATTTAGAATCATGCCTGATCAATAGAGGTTTCAAAACAACCCTGACAACGTATTTAAATAATACATAAGCTTCTTTTTGCTTTTACCCTTTTACTATGCTTTCCTCTTTAATTGTACGATGACCGGACAGGCTGTGGACCCTATGATGACGCCTACTTAAAGCCCATTGGGACGGTGGCGTTTGATGTTTGTCTATGATCTTTCTTGTCGTGCCCTTAATGGTTTATTCTCTTGTTGCTCTGGCTTCTGCCAGGTCATTGAGTACCTTCATTGTGGCTTTCTAGGCTATTGTTTTTTTGTATTATATTTACACGAGCATATTTGTGTTGTACTTATATTGCCTATTGATGCTGCCTCGTTGGTTAGAGATTAGATCTTGGCGGGGATTTCTTTATTTACACTGTCCTGTTTTAATGAGATGAAGTAGGGTAAGTGTGAGGTTTGGTGCACCCTAGAACCGGTTTAAACCCCAGTGACCTACTTTGCAATTGACCGTTCCAAGGCGGTAGCCCTATTGTCAACCCTTTTGTGTTTGTGATGTCGTTTGCATTTATTATTACTTTTGCCTTCTTGTTTGTCTGTTTGCGTGTTTGTTTCTGTGTTTTGTGGTTGACTGTCCTCCTTGAATGCTACTCTCCCTGTCCGATCTGTTTATATTTCTCCTTATATTTAATTCTCTGTCAACTGTGACTGTATAATAGAATGTCATTGGTCATCTTTGTATGAAATATGGTGTCAGTACATCTGAATTGGTCGTTGTCGTCCTCACGTGCGTACTAAGGCTACATTTGTATAACTGTTTATACGGAGGTCTCTCATATATGCTGTAATGTCTACTGGAGCGACCATAGGGAAAGTACATAGGTTTAAGTATTCGCTAATGTTTGATACCAGGTTGATATATAACGCAATAAGTGTGCATAAGTAAAGAAATATACCCTGAGCATACAAGTGGGCCCCCAGATACGACAATCACCCCATCAACGTAAGTGTACTAATAGGAACTTCTAACGCCCCGTAGTATCAAATTCGAATTTAAATCGATTTTGAGCATGCACCAGTCTTGAAAATACCTTATCAAAAATATCGAACAAAATTATTGTGCAGTAATAGATTACGGTTTAAATGTACCCTTATGAAATTTCATAAGAAGGAAATGAAAAATGAATGAATGGAATCGGGCGCAATATTCTAATACTAACCCTGGTGCGTAACCTAGGATAGCACATACTACTATGAAAAAACGAATTTTCTTGTAAATAAGGGGTCATTTTTAGGCTCATTCATTATGTTTAGGGACTTTAGAATAGAACATATCATTAAATGTCAATTTTAAATCAGACCTCAAGACCCCAAAACAAAGCCTGATGTACCACCTTTAAACAATAAAGTTGATACTGGGGCAGCTACCAATACTGTTATTTGTCAGAATAAAATAAGTTCGCTTCAGAGGTAATTATCCTCTGATACCGTGATAATTAAATACAACGCTGTCCATAAGTACAATAAACATGGGTTTACATCTTTTCTGTTAAAAAAATCTCTCCGTTTTTATACATGTTGTCTGGGTTTCTAAACAGATGACCAACAAATGCAAATGGTGGAACTGGAACAAATGGCACACCTTTATAAAAGATAATAAGAGAAATATATTTTAAATGTTTATGTACATGTGAATAAATATATTGATATGCATTTGAATGAAATTAAGTAAATTTATTTCACTATTCCTACATTAAAACTCATACAACTTGACTGCTGCCACTGTGGTATTGCTATCAGCTATACTTGTTTCAAGACTTTGATATGCAAATACACCGATTATACCAATATAAACTGAGGGAAATCGTTACGTTATTAAGATGTTCGACTGTTATTGATGTGTGTTTAATAAAATATTGTGTCTATGGCAGTAGTTTCTTGATTTTACAACCAAAAATGTATTATTTCCAGGGTGCAACAAAAACTTGTATGGTATAATTTGGTAGCAATAAAATAAAGGTCAGAACCAGTACGTTTAAAATATAAAAACAAAATAATATTGAATATTAACTAAAACAAAAAGGCCATTTGTTTGTTTTTTCTAAAAAAAACACACAAAATATTGCAATAAACAAGTAATAAAAACTATTCATCGGACAAGCGTGTACAATGAATTATAGCATATATGGCCCAAAACTACAATTCTTTTCACACAGTTCATTTTTGTACCCAGGCACTATTGGTTACACTGGATACAAAAAAATACAAAATAGTTAGCCCAACATTTTTCACGAGATCATTTTTTGTACCCAGGCACAACTGGTTACATTGGATACAATAACATTGGATACAAAAGAAATAGCCCAACATTTTTCACGAGTTCATTGTACTCAGTCATAACTGGTTGCATTGTATACAATTAGCCCTATCTTAGTTTTTGATAAATGGTTACACAGGGCTACAACAAGTTACAAGCTGGGTACAAGTGGGTACAACTAATAATATTAATAGATTTGGGGCACATTAGTTTTGGGTACATGGTTACACAGGGATACACCAGGTAACAACTGGGTACAAGTGGGTACAACTAATAATATTAATAGATTTGGGGCACATTAGTTTTGGGTACATGGTTACACAGGGATACACCAGGTACAAACTGGGTACAAGTAATATTAATAGATTTGTGGCAGATCAATTTTAGGTACATGGTTACACAGGGTTACACCAGGTAACAACTGGGTACAGGTGGGTACAACTAATAATATTAATAGATTTGAGGCACATTAGTTTTGGATACCTGGTTACACAGGGCTTGAAGCAGACGAAATACTAACTCAGTAACTGGCTACAGCGTATACATAAAAATAATACTACCCACCCCCACCCCCACCCACCCACTCGAAATAAAATGTTTGTTATTTATTTTTCACATTTATATGTTGTTATGGAAAATTCTTAGTTGTACCCACTTGTATCCAGTTTGTACCTGGAGTATCCCTGTTTTACCATGTATTCAAACCAACTCTGCCTCATATCTATTATATGAATGCTGTACATGCTTATTAAACGGATGTCTTTAAAATAAAACTTGTAGCCAGTATCCGGTAACAAATAACATACCTATGGAAACATTTGTGTTTTTAGGATATATCAAATATGGCCAAAAACTACAATTCTTTTCACACAGTTCATTTTTTGTATCTTGGGGATACTGTGAATACAGTAAATATATTAAAGGGAGATAATTTGAACTCACTACGGCAGCTTTCGAAATTTGGGATCTCGTAAGAGATTCACGTTCACAAAGCAGAATTATATATAGGGAGAAATATTTGTGAACTACCAATGACAGACAACCTTCGGACGAACGACGGCAGGGCACCTAGCTATGACGAGATACACAGAAATCAATAGTATGCATTCACTTCGTAAAAAGGATAGCTGCAACACACGCTGATGAGCTGTATCTCTACATCATAACCCACTCGTCTGAAGAAGGCACAATTAACATACAGACGCATACATACATACAATTATAACTCATATGAGTGGGCCACATTTAAGCATTCTACCAGAAACAGCTACATTGAGACAGTGACAATGAAAGTTGCCGGATCTTGGGGATACTCTGAATTCAGTAAATATATTAAAGGGAGATAATTTGAACATATATATATATATAATTTGGTTTGGGATTTCTTGTAGCATTATGCATCTTATTCATACTTCACGCAAAGGTTCAGACAGACAGAAAGCATTTGTCCCGATATCAAGTATCAAAATTACTTGTGTATCAATCATTTTAAAGTTTTTCATATACATCGCCTTTCAACAGATTTATGATATGAAGCTCTATTGGATGAAAACCTTTTTCGCAATCAAAACTCATACTCATGGTAATAAAATAATACATTAGGGAGTGCCTTTCTATTGCATTTCTATTGCGCACGTAGGCAAATAAACTTCTTCCGAATGAAGTATCATTGAAGTTTCATAAATTGTGCAATAAACGGACACATAATTTACCTGTGTTTGTTTTCAGACATATGAACGTATAAAACTCCCTTAATCGTATAGGTGGTCTCCTTACTAAGCGATAGTTGGTCCTAGGTATTCATAAATTATACACGTTATGATACACTTGACTATCGCCGCAAGTGTGTGTAGAAACAATGGCCCTATTAATAAATCAATAAATTATACGCGTTAAGATAAACTTGAATATCGTGTTATGTACGGAAGCGTATTCGTGCCTCGTCTTGTGGGTTATATTGAATTTCTCAATTTGCAATAACTCGAGTTGTTATGATATACATCTATAAATCGATATATTTACGTCGACAAAACACGATGTAATTCCAATAAATGCAAAACAAATATATGGAAACTACGGAAGCGTATTCGTGCCTCGTCTTGTCGGGTAATATTGAATTTCTCAATTTAAAATAACTCGAGTTGTTAAGATACATATCTATAAATCGATATATTTATGTCGCGAAAACACGATGTAATTCAATAAATGCAAAACAAATAAGTTAAAATGGTTCTTTAATTTACAATAAATCGTTTTTAGTGAACTTGACATTTTTTTTCTCTTCTTTATATCGCGTTGAAACAAAACAAATACAAATATATCAATATAAAGGTACTCGACCTAATGAGTAGTATCTGTATTAGACGAGATATTTATCGGATATACACGAGATATTTACAGTTTGTCGATTATGTGATATAAATATGTCGATTTAAAATCTAAAAAATGATAAAATATTTCGAGTTAACGTCATCTTTTAATTAAATCAAATTTACACCGGAATGATCAGCATCGGGCGTCCGGCCTGCCTCTGATTTCTTTACTACACTATATTACGTATATTCTAGTCTCGGACAGTTTGTTTGTTTGTTTGTTTGTTTGTATGGTGTGTTACGTCATTGTCAATACATGTAAGGTTATATATATATGACGGTCGATTTGTTTGTGGTGGAGGCAGACCACTCACTTTTCCTGGGTAGAACCAGTACTGTACACCTCCCCGCCATCCTTAAGAATCAACACTTCCTCACTTACAATTCGAGCTCCCAGTTGGATTCGAACCCTCAGCGGTGAGAGGAGAGAAGATTTACAACGCAACCTCGTTAACACCTCGGCCATGGAGACGTAAGTCTCGGACAGGCAAAACCGTATGATGTATATGTCGTATATGTCTTACATGCAGATATCGATCTGGGCAGATTAGGCCGATAAAGCGCCCACTAGCGATTAGCCGACTGTATTCGCCCGTTTTCCGGGCAAATGATTTCCGGTGGGGATGGGGTAGCCGGAGGGTGTCCCATAACATGATAACAGCAAATTGAATTTGATGATAACAGATAACAATGAATTAACAATACTAGAAACAGTTAACAGTAAATAAAATAAAATAAAATAACAATCCTAAATTTTACATTGTACGATAGGAGGTGGAGAAGGAGAGAGAGGTATTGGGGATAATATAAATAATTAACAGATAACATTAAATTAACCAATGACGGATAACAGTCAATATTATTTCTAAATAACAGATAACAAAGTATAAATTTCG
Organism: Cyrtodaria siliqua; assembly: GCA_037043455.1. Classification (NCBI taxonomy): domain Eukaryota; kingdom Metazoa; phylum Mollusca; class Bivalvia; order Adapedonta; family Hiatellidae; genus Cyrtodaria; species Cyrtodaria siliqua. The sequence continues at coordinate 98,787 of JAWPHD010006362.1, forward strand.
CCAATTACAGCACAACACAACAGCTTAGTTACACTTGTTGACATCACGTGCTACTTCTCACAAGTTAAAAGTAAGACATTTTAAATTTTAAAACTTTTAATTAATATGAAAATGCGTTTATTGTAAAAGTCACATAAAATCTCTCAAATTCTCGCCAAAATCTCCCCTTACATAAGTGGCAATTTCAACCTAACATTATCCCACAGGCCGTGTAGACCAATTTCAAGCTAATGATATACATGTTTTAGTTATTTTCTAAAAAAGAAAAGGCTGTTCTGTCAGCGAAAAATAACAGTGAAAATATAACCTGATATATGGCTCACATGTAAAAACATAAACAAGTAATATATAAGTTTTACTTGAATCAACAGGGTAAGAGTAAAATTTGGTGCACTAGTAGATAGAACCTGGTTTAACCACCCCGTCCCCCCCCCCACCCCAACACACACACACACACACACACACACACACACACACTCCACCTCCCATTGTTCTTTATTGCCATTGGCCGTTCCAGGCGGTACCCCATTTTGTAACCCCTTTATGTGTGTAATATCGCCTGACCGCAAGATTGAGGATATAAATTAAAAGTGACCACTCCTTCCAGGATTTAGAACTAACGTTGTACATGTTATTCTTTATTACCTCGTTTTGATGTCAACATTTTTAAAGAAGCATTACTCTAGCCTCGGTTGACCGGCATGCTCTGATTGCAGATTATACCACACTGTACCTGGCTGTATGTAGTTTCCAAGATGCTCAATTTCTGTAGCGTCACATTGACAAACACTTGATATCTGAAGTACAATGGGATATGGCGTTTAATCCATGTGAGTGTACAGCCATCAATTTAACTCGATCTAAAACTCTAATCTCATCTACTTACACATTGCATGGTCACACATTAGAAACAATAAGCAGTGCCAAATACCTGGTTGTCAACATAAGCAGTCATCTTACATGGAACGATCATATAAAAAAGGCCAGTACTTTAAGCAACAGAACTCTGGGTTTATTTAAGCGCAATATCTGAAGTAAAAACACAGCCATAAGATCAACTGCATCTGGAGTCCTCAAGCTCAACACAATATAGACACACATTGATGTTTTGACGAAAGGCTAGTGGACTTGACAGCCTAGATAGCCTCGTAGGAGGCTAGATGCATGTAGGCATTTAGATTGCAAGTAGTCATTGGCTTCAGAAAGTCTTCCTAAAATATTGTCAGTTCAGGATTTTAAGCATATTGTGACACTAGATTCATATGAGAAATCATTTTGCAACCACCCGTCAGCTCTTCGTCAAATTCATCTCCAGTTTGTCTATATTGTGTGGAGTATGACTAGACTGGGGAAGAACATCCGGACTAGTGCCTTGTACGCAGTTGATCTTATGGCTGTTTTTTGCGCTTCTAACAAGCCTACAGAGTTATGTTACTTGAAGTAGTGACATTTTTGACATGATCTTTCCGGGTAAGATCAATACGTATGTTGACACCCATTTATTTAGTACTTCTAATTGTTTCCAGTGTGGACATGCAATGTGCAAGTCGATGGGATTTGAGTTTTTATCTTGTTACATGGATGGCTGTACATATACCTGAATTAAAACTCTATATCCCATTCTTTATACAGATAGAGAGAGTTTTTTTAAGGTTTCACTGCAGAAATTGGTCATCTTGGAAACTAAAGACAGCCATGTACACTGCGGTATCATCTGTACAGTTTTACATTTGATGTGTCTTACCTGATAGGTCATTAAATCAATATGTATGAGGAATAAGATCGGACCTTGTGGTACTCCTGAGGTAACTAATACTGTGTCGGAATCAATGATTACCTATTGCAGTTTTTCAACACGTCCATATACCCGAAGTCGTCATGTACTGGTAAACATGAAAGTACAAAGAAAGACAAGTGCGGTTTATGTATATGGTCTGAAGCTTTAAGGTATGGTTGTGTGAATAACTGACTTTCAGAATTCCATTTCTATATGTCGGAAAATAAAACCTAATATATCCCTAAAATGCATCTCCATTTTGTTATCTGCGCATCAGTGATTTTATTTGACGATTGTAACAGAGTCATGCATGGGGGACTTAACTTATGCATCATCATTTCTCGTTTATCATTGGGTATCACTTCGAAAGGTGTGCAGATTTTCTCCGACCACGACACAGATAAAGAGTTGCATTACGTGCCTTTAAGGATCTCTGTTTAAATGAAGTTGCTTAGAGACTTTGAACAGGTGTCGTAATTTGTGTTTCAATTGTATTCATGTATTGGGAGGGTTTATATTCCCAAATACGGAACGAGATTACAAGAGAGCGGTGATGTAAATACTAAAAATGTGTGTGTGTGTGTGTGTGTGTGTGTGTGTGTGTGTGTGTGTCAGTTGTGGCCGGGTTTAAGTTTCCAAATACGGAACGAGATTACACGAGAGCGGTGATGTAAAGACTAAAAAATGTGTGTGTGTGTGTGTGTGTGTGTGTGTGTGTGTGTGTCAGTTGTGGCCGGGTTTAAGTTTCCAAATATGGAACGAGATTACACGAGAGCAGTGATGTAAATACTAAAAATGTGTGTGTGTGTGTGTGTGTGTCTGTGTGTCTGTGTGTCAGTTGTGGCCGGGTTTAAGTTTCCAAATACGGAACGAGATTACACGAGAGCGGTGATGTAAATACTAAAAATGTGTGTGTGTTAGTTGTGGCCGGGTTTAAGTTTCCAAATACGGAACGAGATTACACGAGAGCGGTGATGTAAATACTAAAAATGTGTGTGAGTGTGTCCTTTGTGGCCGGGTTTAAGTTCCAAATACGGAATGACACAGGGTGGGATATTTCAAAACGTCAAGAAAAAACTATGTCGGCTGAACAGCCAGTAGTAGTGTTACAAAAAATGCCTTGGTTGATGAGATCAGCTCCTGTTTGGTGAGTTTTATGCATGCACGTGTTGTATTTAAGGTTTGTTCTATTGAAATATGGCGGTTGTTTATGAAGCCATTGCGTGCTGTCTTCAAAACCATAGCCGGAAAAGTGCGCATGGTATGGTCCTACCTATCATTTTAAACTAAGGATTGATGGCTCTTTGGTAGTTACATACTACCATTAGAAAAATATAACGGCAGCTCTTTCAGAAAGAAGAAATTCATTGAAAAACATGTACACGACGCAAGAGGACGTACATAATGGTATGGTTGCTGGTGGTGTATTTTTTTTATGCAGATATATATATGGCCTTGTAGGACAAACAAATCAGGACATATTTTAACTATACATATACTAGACTAAGTTTGGAAAATATCAATTGCTGTTTTTGAAGGGTATACAGAACTATACTACACAGTTCAATATAGCGCAAATGCACGGAAAAGACGATTTACAAGTAACATGTCAATGCAAATGAAGAAACAGTTTTCTCTTGCAAATACAGAAACTAAACCAAAAGCCATCGAATTGTGTGTGAACGAATAGATCTCTTGACAGGAAAATAAATACTATGAGGAAAATAAATACTATGATACAGACGCGGATAATGACGTCTTACTATTTTAAATATGAACAGGTAAATTCAATAAAGATTAAAATCAAAACTGTATTGTTAGTTTAAAACAATCTACTGGTGAAACTATCATTTAACTTCAAATGACAAAGCCATGTTATCACATCAAAATGCGCAGGTTAGTAATTCAATATTCGAATAAGGAAGTCGACATTGTTTGCAATACTGTTGCATTAACCTCGGATTAATGAAATTACTGGGGGTAGTAGAGGGAAGACTAATTACATACAACGCACAATCTGATAATTGCAACATGTACAACTTTTAAAGGTGCAATACGTTTAAATTATCCACCTATATAGAGCGGTAATGTAGAATAATAGTAGACGCTTTGCAGAAACGTTCATATAATTAGGGTTTTTAATATTAACAAAGTGGTGTATCGCTTATAAGGCAGGAAGTGAGTGGGTGTAATTTAACATAACTGTAGAAAGATGTATACATTTTGTGAATTAAAAACTCATAGAATTATATATCTTGAAGAAATATGTATATGTTACATACATTAGTTAATTTTAGCCAGAGCTTGTGTTTCCAAATTAAACTTTCCGCTGACGGAATATAGTGCTAAAACTATGTAGTCTGGTACGCCTTCATTCACTGGTCCATATATTGTTTTTGACACACTAATTTCTTTTCTCGACTTGTTTTCCCATGTATTTAGTGGCCTTCGGGATTCCAAAACAGTTTAAGATAATATTTTGGCAATGTTGTCCGTGTAATCCCACTAATTGGCATATGGGCACCAAACTGATACACTATATTGTTATTCCAGATAATACCGCATAATGTTAAAACTTAAACATCAACAGTACAGACCTTCTAAAATGCGAAAGGTAATTGAATTAGTATGAGGCAACCTTTCGAAGCTATGGCTTTATCTGGTGTACCTCGGACGACTTAAATTTGTAAACTGGCTGATCGTGTCGTTCTGGAAATGTCTGGACAAAAGTAGTTCTTACCAGAGCCGAGGAGGAGGTCATTGTAGAATACGTGAAATTGATGGTAGAAACTGTTGATCTGTTCATCCGGTTTGGCTAGGAATCTTTATGTGAGGAAGCCATTCCACTGGATTGCGGAACGTCGGTGGTTCTACCATAGGAATCGGACATATTGTATTTGCATGTAATAAACCAGATTGACTATCCACTACTAGTATATTAAAATATATTTTTATATAAAATTATATACATGCGGGGACCTACATACTGTACTATGTTTACAATACGTCCGATTCCTATAGTTCTACCAAAGTGCCCGACCGTGCACGAAAATTGTCCGGCGGGGCACCTGGGGTCTTCCTCCACCAGTGGAACTGGAAAGTCGCCATATGACCTTAGCTGTTGGTGCGACTATAAAATCCAATTCAATTCAATTCAATTCAAAAGAATTAAGAAATGAAGTCCAGAATATCCAGAAAAGGACGGACAATACAATCCGTTAGAAAACAACTTGGTTACATGTTATTAAGTGAAGTCTAATTGTAGAAGAACAACAAGAGCAGAACTGTTCTTTGAAGTTGTACTTGTTGTGTTGGTTCTATATGTGGAGCTAATGTTTTCAGATATAGTCGATGATATAGTTTGTGTCATACTGTTTTAAAAATAAAAAAGTGTCGATAATATACCAAAGTATGTTGATAAAACCATGTATACTAGTAATTAAGTATATATCTCAAGCATAACTTATTTACTGTTGGGAGTGCAAGGGAACAGCAACGGAAACAGATCAATCAATTACTTGCTTGGGATATCATATTTGACTCTCTTCTAGAACATACCACACGTGGTATAAACGTTTTCCTTAATGTGACAATAATAGTCTGGTTATCGATGATAGTCACAAACTATGTAGATATTTCTCAAAATTTTCTCGAAAATCTACTGGAGAAGTACAACACCAATCTTTAAACACTTTTATGACTAGGAATATCACAACCCTTATTTTATGGAGATGTGGTCTATACGCTTCGAAAAATAAAGGGATCTGACGAGTTTCCTGATCACTTTACAAAATTAATCAGGACGTTCGTCAGAAAAGGATAAGATCCTTTAGTATTACAACGCACTGCATATTTAGTGATTGACCTCTCCACAGTCAGTCACTACGCTTCACTTTTCACTTGTGCGAATGACTGGACAACCTCTTGGAATTCTATGATTGCACCTACTGAAACCCCGACCAAGGGAGGCAGGTGCATGAGCTTTCGTCCCTCGGGTTTTCTGGTCGTACCCGAGATTGGTTTTCTTGCTGGGGTTGTTCAGTACAATTTTGGATAATTCCTGAAATGTTTCTTATTTTGTATTTTATATAGCTTTACAAGAACATCTTAGTGTTTCTTTTGTTAATTTCTCTGGATGTGGACTTTATTGCTAGATAATTCCTTTTGATGGAATGTAGTTTTGTATACACTGTCTTGTCTATTTTTGGGCGCTGAAGACAGGATATTAGCGAGGAATGTGTAGACATAAAATCGATTCAAGCTAATTTGTAGGCCGTATTGCCTACTGACCGTTCCAAGTCGGTAACCCTGTCTTCACCACCCTTTCGGTTTTCTTTTTCTTTTCATTGTATAATTAAGTAAATACTGCTCCTTGTTTGTAGTACAGTACGGACCCACGATGCCATTCTATAGGACCCTATATCTGATTTTTGCTGCATTGCTTCACGTCACTTGTTGTTTCTCACAAGTTAAACATAAGAAATGAACATGTAATTAACTTGAAAATACGTTATTTTTTAAATTTCTCAAAGTCTCGCCAAAATTGCCCCATTACTTGTCGTTTTTCCCCAGGTCATGGTTCTGAAGATTATACCTTAGCTAAGAAATCAAAAGCAGGCCGGGTGACCGAGACAAATCCGAGTAGCATAGAGTAAAGAAGAAATGAGAAGCAGACGGGATGTCCGAAACTAGTGTAAACGAAAACATTCCGTTGTAAAGTTTATTTAATTAAAACATTACGTTAACTCGATTTGTTTTAGATTTTAAATCGACATCTTTATATAACATAATCGACAAACTGTACATAGCTTGAAATAAATATATAGTGTATATACTGGCAAATATCGGCCTGGGTAGACACGACCAAATAAAGCGCCAACTGTATTCGCCCATATTTCATGCACATACAAGTCAACGTTTGCATGACATTATGTTGTAAATAAAGCTACATGACGGTGGGAGGGGTAGGGTGGGGGTAGGGGTCTCAGGGGAAGAAAGGGGGTTTGGGGAAAATATAAATACAATTAACCAATAATAGTCAATATTATTTTAAAATAACAAAAGTATAAATTTCGCCAATTACAGAATAAAGAAATATAAACAGATCGGACAGGGAAAGTAGCATTCAAGGAGGACAGTTAACCACAAAACACGCAAACACGCAAACAAACAAACAAGAAGGCAAAAGTAATAATAAATGCAAACGACATCACAAACACAAAAGGGTTGACAATAGGGCTACCGCATAGCCAGTCAGTGGCAAAGTGGGCCACTGGGGGGTTTAAACCGGTTCTAGGGTGCACCAAACCTCACACTTACCCTACTGTCATCCCATTAAAACAGGACAGTGTAAATAAAGAAATCCCCGCCATGATCATAACCCAAAAGTTTAGTTACACTTGTTACCATCAGGTGCTGCTTCTCATAAGTTAAAAGTAAGACATTTTAAATTTTAAAACTTTTAATTAACATGAAATTATGTCTATTTTACATAAAATCTCTCAAAGTCTCGCCGAAATCTCCCCTTTGTTAGTGGCACTTTTAACCATCTATTTTCCCCCAGGCCTTTACGCTGTTTCTCCTGGCTGAATCCATGTAGCATAGCGTAGCGAAGAAACCAAGAGCGTGAAAAAATAGCAAATTCAGTCGGCTAATCGCTAGTTGGTACTTTAATCGGCCTAATTTGCCCAGACTGATATTTGCAAGTAAGACATATATGACATATACATCATACGATTTTGGCTGTCCAAGACTAGCGTCAGACATATACATCATACGGGTTTGGCTGTCCGCGTCCGAAACTAGACTACATGTAACAAAGCGTAGCAAAGAAATCAGAAGCAGGCCGGATGACCAGGGCTAATCATTCCGGTGTAAATTTGATTTCATTAAAACATGACGTTAACTCGAATGGCTTTTATCATTTTTAGCTCTACTGGCCGAGAACGAGTTGTCCGTCGTCCGTTTTCCGTCATCCGTTAACTTTTGCGTTGTTAACACTCTAGGGTCTTCATTATTAATAGGATCTTCACGAAACTTTGCCAGTGTTTTTATATCATTAAAAGCTCGGAAAAATTCGAAAACAGGCAGATCGGAATAGTTTCACCGGAGTTATGGCCCTTGTTTTGCTGAAAAATGCCATATTAAGCCTTGTGAACACTCTAGCACCTTCATTTATTATTTGATCTATACCAAACTTGCAAAGATTGTTAATATCGATGAAAGCTTTGACAAGTTCAAAAATCAGATCAATTGGGTCAGTATTGGTATGGTACGGCCCTTTTTTTTCTGGAAAATGCCATTTTCTGAATTGTGAAGACTATAGCACCTTCATTTATTACGAGTGAATCAGTAGATATGCATTATGTAAACAGTGTGAAGTACAAGCCTTTGAGAGGCAGCTCTTATTTAGAGTTACCAGAAGAACTTATACTAAAAAAGGTCTAATACATATAAAAAATGAAAAAGATAGTGAAAGCTTCAGGTGGTGACATCTGGCAAATAAATGTCCTGCTGCAAAAGATCCCCAAAGAATAACAAAGTACACAAAACATATGGATGATCTTGATTACAAGGTAATTACATTTTATGTTATCATAAAGTAAATTCCAAAGATAACAAAATAATATATGTTTTAATATATTTGGATATGGGGATAATGGAGTGTACCCTTTGTTTTTATCAAAAAATAAAGCTGAAGAAGAATGCGATATGCTTTTGTTACTGAACAAGAACAAACATTATTACGTGTGGATATAAGACTTTAATTGGTTAATGTATAACCAAACATCCCACAAAGCAAACAAATGGTTTTGCAAAAAAAGCTTGCAGTGCTTTACATCTGGAAAAGTTATGAAAAAGAACACGCCTGACTGTAAATTATGGCAAACAAACAATACAAATGCCAGACGAAAATGAAAAGATTTACTTTAAAAACTACGATAGGCAGGTAATGGTCACGTTTGTTACATATGCTGACTTTGAAGCCATACCTGAAAGTATTTCTTCAGCTTCAAGTAATCCTGAAAACTCATAAACGGAGGCATACCAACAAAATAAAGACTGTGGTTACGGGTACAATATTCTTTGTTGTTTTGATGATAAATATTCCAAAACAGCGAAACAAACCTGTTCACTAGCGGATACAGGGGGCCCCTAAACATTCCGGATCATACATGTATGTCCATGTTACTGTAGATAAAATATCAAACAATTTCGATGCACGCCCTCAGTATAAAAACATTTCTCGCTCGCTCCAGGCATAATGGCTAATGAGTGGTTTAATTAACACATTGTTAAATCCTTTTATTTGAAAACGGACTTTTTTACCCTATCAATGCACTACCGCAACCGTTTTATGAGGCTAGAAACGGACCCGAAAATTGACCAAAATCTTACGCCCAGGCTAGAAACGGACCTGAAAATTGACCAAAATCTTACGCCCAGGCTAGAAACGGACCCGAAAATTGACCAAAATCTTACGCCCAGGCTAGAAACGGACACGAAAATTGACCAAAATCTTACGACCTGGCTAGAAACGGACCCGAAAATTGACCAAAATCTTACGCCCAGGCTAGAAACGGACACGAAAATTGACCAAAATCTTACGCCCAGGCTAGAAACCGACACGAAAATTGACCAAAATCTTACGCCCAGGCTAGAAACGGACCCGAAAATTGACCAAAATCTTACGCCCAGGCTAGAAACGGACCCGAAGATTGACCAAATCTTACGCCCAGGCTAGAAACGGACCCCAAAATTGAATATTACGCCCAGGCTAGAAACGGACCCTAAAATTGACCAAAATAGTATGCCCCCCATCAAACAATTTCGATGCACGCCCTCAGTATAACAGTTTTCTCGCTCGCTTCGCTCACTCCACGCATAATGGCTAATGAGTGGTTTAATTAACACATTGTTAAATCCTTTTATTTGAAAACGGACTTTTTTACACCTATCAATGCACTACCGCAACCGTTTTATGAGGCTAGAAACGGACCCGAATATTGACCAAAATCTTACGCACCCCTCTAAGCTGAAATCCTGGATCCGCCCCTGGTTTTGTAAATACATTTTGAGATAGCTTTGAGTATGATTTTTTAATATTGTAACGCTTTGTTATTAAATCTATAAAATCACTGTCTACTTTCTAATTTAATACAATTGCTTCACCTTGTTTAGCAATTAGTTTGTGATGACCAGTAAGTTCAGGGCAAATCAATGTGTAACATAAATATAAAAAGATCGGACATAGTGGCCATCTTTGCTGACTTTATAGGACTGTATTTTTGTTGTATTCCCTTGCCTACAATAGTTTCGCTATTTGCAATCATTGACTGAAATCTATCCCTATAATACTCCATAGCCTTTGACCTTCCTTCTAAGTCATTATATTTTCGCTTTAATGCTTCTTTTTGTGTTGATTGTTTCTTCTTTTTTTGTTTCCTTAGGTATGTCTTGTTATGACCAATCTGGTTGATAACTTCATCAATGTTCTCAGCTAAAAATGCACGTCCTCTGGTAACGGGAGGACATAATGTCCTACCGCAACTCTAATGATTCCGTCATCTGGATCAATCATAATTGCTGGTTTGGCATGCTTTGTCTTTTTATGAGGCTCTTCAGCAAATAACTGCTCCAACCCTTCTTTTTGATACTCTTCCATTTCAATTTGATCGCCAATAGATTTTGGAAGAGTAGCTAATTGCTGGTTATTTCTGGAAGGATAGATAACTGCTTAGTTAACTGTTCTGACTGCTCTGTTATTTCGGTAGTTACCGGTTTAAATATGTCTTTGTATAATTCACGATTAGCTCCTTTTTCTAGCATGTTTCGAATAACTTTATTTTCATATTCTTTAACAAGATTACTTGATGACTGCATTTTAGCTGCTAATTCTTTCCACTTTAACAAAGACATATATAATTCAAGGTTAGATAAAATAAGATAAGATAAGTTAAGATAAGTTCAGATGTGTTAAGATACGATAAGTTATCTTGGTTGTAAAACATCTATGAATTACTTTTTAGTTGTTGTCTTGGTTACTTTCTTGGCTAGGGACTTAACTGGTGCATTGGCAGCTTTTTGTAATTTGGCAATATTTGATAAGGCTAGTGCTCTTTGCTTTCACGCACGTGCTATTCTAGCCATAATCTTTTTCTTTTCCTCTTATGTTCTTGTTGTTTTAGCTAGTTGCTTTCTCAAACCATTTAATTCTCGCTCTGTTGCAATGAGCTGCCTTGTTGGTTCCTTTTATACTTCCCGTGTTTTTTTTGCGGCCCTGGGAGCTTTTCCTTCTGTTGGTTTTGGTTAAGAAATATAAAACGGTCGGACAGGGAAAGTAGCATTCAAGGAGGACAGTCAACCACAAAACACAGAAACAAACACGTAAACAGACAAACAAGAAGGCAAAAGTAATAATAAATACAAACGACACCACAAGCACAAAAGGGTTGACAATAGGGCTACCGCCTTTTTAGTTACTTTTTCCATGCCGTAATCTCTTTCTTGATTAGCTTTAAAATATTCTTTGTCTGTTCCTATTTTTTTCCAAATGGGATTTGTTTTATTCCACACTACATTTTAGACATTATTAGTAGGTTAGCAAATATCAATATTATCCAAGTATTATTATAATGGAAATTCCAAACTATGATATGAAGACAGAAAACGGTAATTTCAAACAGATATGGAACAAAGTGGCATAAAGCCAGACTCTTGTTTTAGGATGCTTACATGTGGTAATTCAGGTTCTGGAAAAACAAACACATTACTTCACATGCTGTTATTTATTTATTTGCAATAAATTTAGAGCAGTACAAATATAAGATTTTGTCGCAAAACTTGAAAAAATAGCAAAAAGTAATAAAATTCAAGTCAGAGACATATTAGAATGTTCAAATGATGAATTTACCGCCTGTGAATGATTTGGACTCGGATACTTAAAATATAGTAATTTTTGATGATTATGTTTGCGTACGTAACCAAAATGATATTATCAATTATTTCATCCAAGGCAGACATAAGAATTGTTGTGTAACTTATTTATCACAATCTTACTAAAAAACACCCAAAGACATTCGTTTAAACTGTTCTGATTTTATTTTCTTCGCAACTCCAGTTAATCGTAAGCTGGGTATGCTTTCTAATGAACACGCTCTTAGCAAAGATCAGTATAAAAAAAGTAACTGACAAGCAATATGACTTTTTATATTTGGATCTCCCGAGAAAGTTAGCGAAGCGTAACTTCATCGGTGATATATAACAAACCCAGGAAGTTAGCGAAGCGTAACTTCATCGGTAATATATAACAAGCCCAGGAAGTTAGCAAAGCGTAACTTCATCGGTGATATATAACAAGCCCAGGAAGTTAGCGAAGCGTAACTTCATAGGTGATATATAACAAACCCAGGAAGTTAGCGAACTTCATCGGTAATATATAACAAGCCCAGGAAGTTAGCAAAGCGTAACTTCATCGGTGATATATAACAAACCCAGGAAGTTAGCGAAGCGTAACTCCATTGGAGACTTATAAGAAAAGCTGTATATTAATCTAATTATATTATAAAATGGGACATTTTAATGATACTGGAAGCGAGGAAGCTAGTTCAGGCAGTGTCAATATTACACATTTTGGTATTGTGCTAGAAACAGAAACACCTCGTTAATTATCTTTACAAAGGTAAAAACCAGGAATAAGTTTTAAAAAGTAACCTTAACATGGCCAATAACAGAATTATCAATGTTGATAATCCCACAGATGCATATGATGTAGGAACAATACAATTTTCTCTAATAAGAATAAGAACAATTATAGAGGAATTTAATATTGACAAAATTCCAGAGATAATAAAAAATTTAACAACAGGTGTTGATGACAAAATAGGTCAAATACAAAAGCAATTACAAATAAACCGTGAAAATATGATTGATATTCAAAAGAGTTTAAAAGACGAAATAAAACTTCTTGGTGATGCTTTGAAAGTGGACGGATTGGAAAATGATGAAAAATATAAAAGATTAAGTGAACAAATAAACGGTGGTGTTGAGCGTATTAATAAGCGGATCGCAACAATCAATCAACAAATGGTTGTTAACAATAAACTAGAAGCTGCTATTGCTGATGTTTCAAGACAAATGGGAAATGCTTTTGCTAACTAAATATCTCAAATTAAAATATTAAATGAACAGACAATCACTAACGTTGACGATATCAACAAAGAATTTGAAGACATAAAAAGACGAATGGTTGGAAGCGAGACGCTGGAGACTGCTTTGAACAAAATGGTTGACAAAAATGAACTAGATACTGCTATTAATGAGGTTTCAATGCAGAAGAGAGCTGTGCAGGATGAAAGGAGCAGAGCTTTTGATAATGAAATAGCTCTTCTTAAAGAGTATAATAATAAGTCTGAAGGACGTCATGAAGTGATTCTTCAGATGATTAATGATTTAAAAGATAAGTAGACAGTGCAAGCCGGATGACAAAGTTTGAAGCTACAATAGATGGAATAAGTTATATGGGAGATACTACTCGGCAAAGCAACATTAGTTTTGTTTCGTATCCAACCCAAAAACACTTGAAAGATCCAAACTTGAGGTTTTTCTCGCAACCAATCTGTTTATAAAAATTGAAGACTATTAAACAGTAAAACAATACAACCAAATTGTTAAAGCCGGACGTACTGTATCTGAAATAGATTTTACTTATTTAGGAGCAGATCTACTTTATTTTGTTTTCATCAAACATCGTAAGTTATTTATCCAAACTTAGAAGGTGAAAAACGAATACTAAAATAAAAATAACGCATATTTTGATTTTTACCCAGTCATAAAACCTAACATTACTCAAGTTTTCTGTTTCGAGAAATCAAGTTTTAAAATGTTTCTTGTAGGAAGTTAATTTTATTTAATCATATATAACTTAAATAGCTATAGCTAATTAAGCATTTCATTTAATCAAAACTATATTAAATGGAACACAAAATTGTAATATCATCGGTAAAGGTTTTAAAATAAAAGTAAAATATCTCTTAAGCCGGTGCTAGGAGGCGTGAGAGGTGTTGCACTTTACATTTCCTCTCATAATCAGACTCAATAAAACCGAGTCTGCTACTTTTATCTCTTGTTTGTGTTTTTGCTTCCAAGGGATCCCCTTTTCAGTATTTATTCAATAGTTAATAGCTCAAATACACCGAGTAACTTTACAACTGTATTTGAAAGACAATTACTATTAGACAAAAATAAACAATACGTTCTGGGCTTGATAAGATTAATTCTAGAACTTACTCGTGGTACAATATTAGCGAGAATTTTAATAACAAAATAATATGGTATTACCATGGACAAAATCGGAAAAATATAAAATGGAAATTACAGTTATGCCGATAGCAATAATTACATCAAAGAAATATTAACTGCAAACGGTGATTTAATTGATGACTCGTCTGTTCCAATCGAAACTAAATTTGATTTATCGAGTCAAACTTTCACATCAAAACTGGCTTTGACAAAGATGCAGTTATTAGAGAAACTTAATTTGGAACAGTAGTACCAACTATAGATATAAAATCGAACAGGAAAAGCAGCATTCAAGGACCACAGACAACCACAAACACACACAGAAAAAAAGTACAACTATAAAGATGAATAAAAAGCCAAAAAGACATCACAAACGGGTTTACAATAGGCAAAAAAAGGCCGCTGAGTGTTTAAATCAGGTTCTAGGGTGCACCAAACCTCACACTTACTCAACTGTCATCCCGATAAAACGGGACAGTGTAAATAAAGAAATCCCCGCCATGAACTATTCTCTAACCAACAAGGCAGCATTAATAGGCAATATAAGTAAAACACAAAGATGCTCGTGTATATATAAATACAAAAAAGAAATAGCCTAGAAAGCCACAAAGAAGGTATTCAATGACTTGGCAGAAGCCAGAGCAAAAATAGAATAACATTGAGGGCTCGACTAGGCAAGATTGCAGACAAACATCATACGTCACAGGCTGTGGACCCTATGATGACGCCTACCTAAAGCCCATTGGGACGGTGGCGTTTGATGTTTATCCATGATCTTTCTTGTCGTGCCCTTAATGTTTTATTCTCTTACTGCTCTGGCTTCTGCCAAGTCATTGAGTACCTTCATTGTGGCTTACTAGGCTATTGTTTTTTTGTATTATAGTTACACAGGCATATTTGTGTTTTACTTATATTGCCTATTGATGCTGCCTTGTTGGTTAGAGATTAGATCATGGCGGGGATTTCTTTATTTACACTGTCCTGTTTTAATGGGATGACAGTAGGGTAAGTGCGAGGTTTGGTGCACCCTAGAACCGGTTTAAACCCCCAGTGGCCTACTTTGCCACTGACCGTTCCAAGGCGGTAGCCCTATTGGCAACCCTTTTGTGTTTGTGATGTCGTTTGCATTTAGTATTGCTTTTGCCTTCTTGTTTGTCTGTTTGCGTGTTTGTTTCTGTGTTTCTGCTACTTTCCCTGTCCGATCTTTTTATATTTCGTTTTTGTGGTTGACTGTCATCCTTGAATGCTACTTTCCCCGTCCGATCTTTTTATATTTCTTTCAATAACATCTGTCTGGGTATCTGGTGAAAGACTCAACAGGCATACGTGGCTAAATTCGCAGTATTAAAATCTACACGAAAGGACCCTTACACAATTTTGCCTTTTAAGGAGATAGACCCATACTTTTACATGCATTAGCACAAAACTAAACTTATTAAACGGCCCTTCCCGACGCCCTCTGGCGGCCATTTAAAATGTGCACGCTTTTCCGAGTTACCTGAATATATCATGGATATTGTGAATTGGTTTCAACTGAACAATGAATTAGGGTGTAACTAACATGTGCTAACAAGAGCTATGTACGATCAATACGCTCTACCCGTGACATTTTGTGACAACATCTCCCCACTTAAAGAAAGTGCCACACTTTTAAAATTCAACAAAATGATAATTAATATTTACACGTTAATAAACTATTAATTCTTCCGAGCAAATGAGCGACAAAACGTACAAACTGATCGCTCAATCGCTTGAGTATGTTAGATATTACTACCAAGGAATGCAACCTTAAGCCAGTTCAACGACCGTCTTCCGGAAAACATCCACTGCAGTTATAACCTAACTATAATATGTAATTACAATTTCAACACTATTCTACAATTGTACACTACACTGTCGTAACATATACTACTATAGTACAACACCCTTTAATACACTATTATACTATTGTATTAAACCGGTCATTATGTGCGGCGACTTATATAGTCTGCCCCAATATTGTCCTTTCCGCGGATCGCTTTAATTTTCATCCTGTAAGGCTGCAGAGTCAGTGCCCACCTCATTAACCTACTGTTAGCTACATTTGCTTTGTTCATATAAGCTAACGGTTGGTGGTCAGTTTCCAAGACAAATTCCTTACCAAAAAACTTTAAAGAATTTACTGACACCCCACACTACTGCAAGACACTCCCTTTCGATAACAGAGTAGTTACATTCCCGGGGTAGTAGTTTTCGACTTGCGTAAGCCACGGGGAGTCTACACCCATATTGATCTTGCAGTAGGACTGCACCCACCCCTATATCGGAGGCATCCGTTTTGAGGATAAACTCCTTGTCAAGTTCAGGTAACTTTAGTATTGGGGTTTTGACCAGACTCCCCTTTTAAGAGACAAAAGCTCGTTCCTGGCTTTCACCCCAAGTTATACTTTGGGTTGACCTTTCTTTGTCAAGTCTGACAAAGGTGCAGCTATAGCCGAAAAGTTTGGGATGAACTTCCTGTAAAAACCCGCCAACCCTAAAAATGAAACTTGTTTTTTTGTCTCGGGTCTTGGTGCTTCCTGAATTGCCTTAACATTGTCGGGGTTGGGTTTCAATTTCTGGTCCCTCCCGACAACATGACCCTGACACTCTATATCTGCGTAACCTATGTGACACTTGCTAGGTTTTGCAGTCAGTTTAAACCGGCGTAGCCGTTCCAATAGATTACGTAGAGCCTTAATATGATCTTCAAATGTTGTTGTAAACACCAGGATGTCATCTACAAAACTGTCTGTGTTGGACAAATCCTTCAAGACTTTCCTGATCAACCTACAGAAGGTTGCTGGGGAGTTTACTAGACCGAAGGGATGACGTTGAACTTAAAAAGTCCTTGCTAAATTTCGAAAGAGGTTTATCTCTTTAGCTTGGTCTGAAAGTGGGACTTGCCTGTAACCTTTACTGAGGTCTAACTTGGAGAAATACGAATATCCCGCAAGTTTAGAGAATACCTCCTCAATATTAGGCATTCGCTCTGCATCAAAGATGGTACGTTTATTTAGCTGTCTAAAATCAATGCAGAATCGAATTGACCCATCCTTCTTCTTAATAAGGACGACTGGGGATGAAAATGGGGCGCTTGATGGTTCGATGACACCCAATTTCAACATGTCTTTCACCTCCTCATCAACAATTGATCGGGAGTGAAATGGAATGGGATACCCCCTTTATTATAATTGGTTCCCCTGATGTGAGTACAATAGCATGTTGTACTCCATCTGTCTGCTCCGGGTTTCGGACAAGACATCACTGAACTTGGAGAGTAAACTACCCATCTCTCGTTGCTGCTCTACACTAGGCATGCCCGATATTTCTACATCGGCCTACACTAGTGGGAAAATACATGGGACTAGTACTGCCTACCTCACTATCCTCAATAACTGCAACATTAACTACAGTTAACACCCCTTGTTGCACATTATCGGTTCTACTGATATACTCTTTCAGCATATTCGCATGAAAGGTCTTTAACTTTCCGTTTATCTCGATACGATAATCCATAGTGTTCACTATCACTCTAACGTAAAACGGACCTTTCCATTGTAATAACAGCTTGTTATTGTCGGTCGGGAGTAACAGTAACACCTGGTCATCTATCTTAAATTTCCTAGCTCTAGCTTTCTGGTCATAGTACCGTTTATACTTGGTACTTGCCTTAACTAACTGACTTTGAGCTATCTTACAAGTCTCCTCTAGTTTCTCCTTCAGATCTAAAACATACTGATATGTAGTCTTAACCTCATCACTATCTACTTCACCTGCCCACATCTCTCTAAGAATCCTCATGGGACCTCTAACTGTTCTACCGTACAATAACTCAAACGGAGAAAATCCTAAACTCTCTTGTGGAACCTCTCTATATGCTAACAGCAAAGCATTGAGATACTTGTCCCAATCTTTGGGTCTCTCTATACACATACGCCGTAACATTTGCGTTAACGTCCCGTTAAATCGTTCGACTAACCCGTTACACATAGGGTGATACGGTGTTGTCATGATTTGACGCAAAGACAATAACCTGCTAACTTCAGCCATAAGTTCTGACATAAACTGTGACCCACAATCAGTCAGCATTTTCTCTGGTACACCTAGTCTACTGAACATATCAACTAATGCCTCAGCTACTCTCTCAGTTTCAATTGAAGGCAATGCTACTGCCTCCGGATACCTAGTTGCATAGTCTACCATGGTTAAAATGTACCTATTTTTCTTATCCGACACTGGATAAATTGGTCCAACTATGTCTACGGCTACCCGCTTAAATGGTGTATCTATCAGTGCATCTGACCTAAATGTACTTTGGTCACTCGACCTTTTGATACTGTCCTTTGGCATACATCGCAGGACCTACACTACCTAGTTACATCTCCACTAACACCTGGCCAATAAAATTCTGCCAATACTCTATCTGACGTTTTCTTGACGCCTAAATGACCTCCCATAAACGACTCATGGGCTTCCTTAAGCACTGTCGTTCTATACTGGGTAGGTACCACTAATTGGTGAAACTGTCTACCACCACTATCTTCAAATTCTCTGTATAATAATATATTCTTATGTACAAACTTACAACTAACGGACCCTTTACACTTCTTCACTACACCATCCTTGGCCTTCACTTTACAAGGACCTAATGACTCGTCTTGAGTTTGTGCTTCTATAAACTCCACTTTGGATATGTCACCTACCGCTGCAGGAACCTTTAATTTTCTATAAGCCTGAGCTTGCCTCAGAACCTGCGCTCTAGTCTCTACTGTATTACTTATGCTATTCCTAAAATCGGACACTACTGGAAGTACTGAACCTTCTATGTTCCCTATCGTTAAATCATACATCGGGTCGTCCATACAGAGTGCCTCTGTAGTCCCTTTAAAGAAAGGTGTATCTACATCTATTCTCGCTATTGGCACATTCTCTACCGACTTATTCAACAACTTACACGGTGACTGTTTACCTACCAACTAGTCATCCGTAACTAAACTACGCCTAACTACCACACCTGTACAACATGTATCCCTCATTACAATTACGTCCGTGCCATTCACTCTACCATCTGCCGTTGGAAGATTTGCATACGGAAAGAGACATGTTCTGATCTTCTCCATTACGCCATCCGCTTTAACACAACAGCTACTACTCTCGGTTTTAATAACCGGACTATTACTACCTCTGCCTCTATCTCTATCTCGGTTTTGACCACCTCTACCTCTACCGAAATTCCATGGGTTGTTAAAACCTTGGTTCTGACTACCTACATTGTTGTCCCCTCTACTATTGTAACTAAAATTGTCTACGACAGCGGATACTTTCACCGCTTTCCTACACTCATGTGAAGCATGATTCCCATTACAGTGACGACAACGAATAAAAGGTCTACCTATATTGTTACCACTATTGCTACCTCCTCTAGCACCCATCGAACTACCTCCACCTCTATAGTTTCCACTCTGGACTTTCTGTTTATTACTATGATCGTTCCCTTGCCTATCTCGAAAAGTTCTGTCTTTCGACACTACATCATGAGCTCCACCTCTAGCCTCGGCAAACTGATCTGCTTGCGTTGCTATTTCATCTACACTAGATAGTTTTCTTTCTTTCAGAAATAAGAACAGATCTCTACTACAAACATTGGTCCCTCAACAAGAAATCTATGAGGCCTTGATAAGTCTGCGCTACCTTCCCTAACTCTAACCACCTATCTAAGTAATTTCTAGACCTACTAATAAACTGAATAAAAGAGTTGCCTTTCTCAGGCAAACAAGCTCTAAACCGCTTTCTAAAACCTTCTTCAGTTAACTCAAATCTCTTTAGCAGTGCATCCTTTAACTTGTCATAGTCAAGAGAATCTACACTGGGTAATCTAGAAAATATATCTAAGGCAGTGCCTCTCAATACCGCACTTAAAGGAACTGCCCACTTATCTTTGGTCCATTCCTGTAACTCAGCATAACGTTCAAACCGTAACAAGTAATTGTCCATGTTATCTTTGTCAGCATCAAAGTATGGTAACTTCGGACCTTTTAACTTCCCAGAATAACTATCTTTCCCTACAGTTTTACTGTCCTTACTATCTGTCTTAGCTGCTTCCAACTCTAAAGCTAACTTATGATCAAACTCTGATTTCTTCATCTCTATCTTTATCTTAGCCTTAGCTAGTCTACCATCTGTTTCGAACCTCTCATGTTCTAACTCTTGCTTCTCCCTTACTATTCTACTTTCATCATCTCGCTTCTCTTTAGCTAACCTACCTTCTAATTCTAGCTTCTCTTTATCAGCATCTAGCTTCTCTTTAGCTAACCTACCTTCTAATTCTAGCTTCTCTTTAGCTAATCTACTTTCGAATTTTAGCTTCTCTTTAGCTAATCTACTTTCTTCATCTCTTTCCTGCTTTGCTAATTCTCTTTCCTTAAGTCTAAATTCCCTTTCCCTAGCCTGTTCGTCTTTAACAAAGGTTCTAAGCTCCTCTCCAGTATACCCTAACTCCTTACCCATATCCGTAAGTTCCTTTATGGACGTCATGGTTATAGACATTGTGGACTACTAACTACAATTATTACAATACACAAGTCACTAATACTTCTACTGTACTAACTACTAATGGTAAGTCACTGTGTCCTCAGTAAATACCTGGACATCATCATATGACAAGTTACATACACATTTGTACTAGCGCTAACTACTAAAGGTTAGGTATAGATAGTATCTAGCTTCCACAAAACATATACACTACATAAAATATCTATATTTGATATTGGACATAAACATTAACCAATCATAGAAATGTGTATAGCATGTACATGCATATTTACCTTTCCCATCAATATAAGTATACTCGAGTGTCACAACATGAGTAGAACGTCTTGTTCGCCAACCTAATTGGATACTATTGGTATATCAAGGGAGGTGAAACAAACACCCAAATTATTGAGCAAAAGTGCCTCAGACACAATCGTGTAGACCACTGCGACCTCGTGCCAAGGAAAGAACGTACAAAACAACAGTTTGGACTCACCCTACCCTTGTCGTGTCTTGACTTGTCATTCAAGCTGTGGCCGTGATCGTCCACAGTCGCCTTGGTGGATCAGAGGGTGGTACACAATTCTAAAATAATAAGTAGAGATTTAGTATATCATAATAAAGATCACTTATTGATTCTTTCCCTCCGTAGTCGCCCAAAATCCCACTACTCTGAAAACCAGTTGTCGCAAGATGACCCTAGTGGTTGGGGCTAACTCAGGAAAGAATCAATGACGGTCAATGCATTTACATCAGTTTAATGCAATTTTTAAAATATGTTAAATATATACACAATTATCTAAAAAGAACAAGCGAATACACAGATGAAATATGAAAAGAATGTTCTCATTAACGTTTAAGACGTTCTTAGTATTGTAACAAATACTGAATGTGTCGACTGATTATATACGACACTAAAATGTTGTTAAAGTTATAACAATGTTGATCTATGATCTAGCGCGATAACTGTTATGCGCGAGAGCTCATGAAGATGATGATGCGCGAATCCAATGGGTGATGGTCATCAAATGCCTTCTATAAGGGCTGATGACGCGATATGTATGATGATTAACCTCCGCTGAGGTTGTGGATGATGTTCCACCAGTGAGGACTGATAACGGGCCCACCGCGTGTCCCGGGGGTTGTCGATACCAAAACCTGGCCATGCTGCGCAGGTACGGGGACCGTCTCCACTGCTCTTAATGTTATGCGTGGAAGCTTAGCTCCACTCCGGAAGGCTTATATCCAACCCTGGATGGCTTGGGCTGTAATTATACATACGTTTTAGATGTCGGTTGATAAACATAACAATCTTGCATAATTATCATTACCCAAACAAATCATTATTTAATGAATATATGAATATATGTAAGCTGTACTAATGATGAGTAGCAATGTATACATATTCTACAACGCCATGTATACGCCATGTAAGTCGCTGTTAACCAATGCCCCTAATACATGTAATATACAACGTTATCAAATCACTCGTATATTACACTCACTGAGTTATGCATGCAAACATGTATGTCAACTAATGCCCATATTATACAACGCTATGTATACGCGTCGAACATTTATACTAGTCACTCATCTCATTGTTAACTAATGCACCTAATATACACTGTTATCAATTCAATCGTGTATTACAATCACTGAGTTATACGCCAACGTTAACTAATGTACCTATTATACAACGTTATCAAATTAATATTGTTTTACAATTAATGATCAATTACAATAATTACATCTAATAAAGTAACTTCAAAATCATATGCTAGTGTCAAGTTAATGTTTGAGAAACATCAAAGCTAACCGGATGTCGTATCCGCCAACCAAGATGGCGCCGCCCACTGAATACAAATGTACGATAAAAGTTAATAAAATATATACTGACCACATATTGCTTGTGAATTTCGCCGTCCAACTCCTGCTCCAAACAAAGCAACTATCGAGCAATCCCGGCCAGAACTAGAAGACAATGGATTTCATAGCAAACGTTACGCCCAAACCATTATTTCCCCCGTTCAGTCCGTGACATACGTGGCGAAATTCGCAGTATTAAAATCTACACGAAAGGACCCTTACACAATTTTGCCTTTTAAGGAGATAGACCCATACTTTTACATGCATTAGCACAAAACTAAACTTATTAAACTGCCCTTCCGGACGCCCTCTTAAAATGTGCACGTTTTTCCGAGTTACCTGAATATATCATGGATATTGTGAATTGGTTTCAACTGAACAATGAATTAGGGTGTAACTAACATGTACTAACAAGAGCTATGTACGACCAATACGCTCTACCCGTGACATTTTGTGACACCTGATCCGAGTGGTTACCCGTCTTTACCACATTTTATGTTGTGTATTATCCTGTTCATGGACTATTTAATTTGCTCTTATTAATTTTGTCTGTGATTCGCTGCAGAGCTACGGTGCAATTGCCTTTGGATGCTGTGGTTATACTGCGATTCACTGCAGAGCTACGGTGCCTCTGCGTTTGGATGCTGTGGTTATACTGTGATACACTGCAGAGGTACGATGCCATTGCCTTTGGATGCTGTGGTTATACGGTGATTCACTGCTGAGCTACGGTGCCATTGCCTTTGGATGCTGTGGTTATACTGTGATTCACTTCAGAGCTACGGTGCCATTGCCTTTGGATGCTGTGGTTATACTGTGATTCACTACAGAGCTACGATGCCATTGCCTTTGGATGCTGTGGTTATACTGTTATTCACTGCAGAGCTACGGTGTCATTGCCTTTGGATGCTGTGGTTATACTGTGATACACTGCAGAGCTACGGTGCCATTGCCTTTGGATGCTGTGGTTCTACTGTGATTCACTGCAGAGCTACGATGCCATTGCCTTTGGATGCTGTGGTTGTACTGTGATTCACTGCAGAGCTACGTTGCCATTGCCTTTTCTGTGATACACGGCAGAGCTACGGTGTCATTGCCTTGTCTGTGATACACACCCGAGCTACGGTGCCATTTCCTTGTCTGTGATACACGGCAGAGCTACGGTGCCATTGGCTTTGGATGCTGTGGTTATACTGTGATACACTGCAGAGCTACGGTGCCATTGCCTTTGGATGCTGTTGTTATATTGACATACTCTGCAGAGCTACGGTGCCATTGCCTTTGTATGCTGTGGTTCTATTGTGATACACTGCAGAGCTACGGTGCCATTGCCTTTGGATGCTGTGGTTCTACTGTGATACACTGCAGAGCTACGGTGCCTTTGCGTTTAGATGTTGTGGTTCTACTGTGATACACTGCAGAGCTACGGTGCCATTGCCTTTGGATGCTGTGGTTCTACTGTGATACACTGCATATCTACTGTGCCACTGCCTTTGGATGCGGTGGTTCTTCTGTGATTGCCTGCAGAGCTACGGTGCCATTGCCTTTGGATGCTGTGGTTCTACTGTGATACACTTCAGATCTACTGTGCCATTGCCTTTGGATGCTGTGGTTCTACTGTGATTCACTGCAGAGCTACGGTGCCATTGCCTTTGGATGATGTGGTTATACTGTGATACACTGCAGAGCTACGGTGCCATTGCCTTTGGATGATGTGGTTCTAAAGTGATACACTGCAGAGCTACGGGGCCATTGCCTTTGGATGATGTGGTTATACTGTGATACATTGCAGATCTACTGTGCCATTGCCTTTGGATGCTGTGGTTCTACTGTGATACACTGCAGAGCTACGGCGCCATTGCCTTTGGATGCTGTGGTTTCTATAATCCGATCATTCTCTGACCCTGAAAGCTTTTTTCTTTTGGTGTGTGGCTTTTTTGTACACAGCCAAGTGAAATATAAAAATCGTAAAAAGGGCTGGTAAGGTCAGAGAAGGCTCGGATTATGGTTTCTATAGCACTTTTTCCAAGTGTTTATGTTACACTACATCTATAAGGGTCAATGTTTCTATGGTGGAAATTTATTTTCCGCTCGAATCTCTGGCTTTTGTGTGTTATAATATAATATACTGTAAATAAAATATTTCATTAATTTGCCGAAACAACTTGCATTTTTGTATTTTGCTATTCATAATAATGCGTGTTGTAAGCTTATCAGAAGTTGAGGGATTGTCATTGCTTTTCCTTAAATGAGTTCATTTATAAAAGTATTATCAACTTATGGTATGGCATTGCACTTTTGTGCTCGTGTGAAATCTTGAAATTGTTATCAAGCACCAAATCAAAATCAAAATTATCAAAATTAGCATCTCGATTTATTTATCCAGTATCATTTTGCCTTTAAACCTCCTTGCATATAAATACAATTCTGAATCAAATTGTTTCCGTTATTCTATCCTAGATTTGAAGATATTATTGGTGAAATATAATCAACAGTTAGTAATATGCAAAAATAATTTGCTTTATGCGATTCTTATAATTAATATTAATGATTGAACAAATGCAATGTATGTAGAAAACTTCATGGGACATCGCGAGTTTTACAAAACTTAAGATTGCTGTGTGTCCCTTTTAGCTCTTTGGATAATTTGAATAAAAGTTATTAAGTTATCAAAGTTAGCTACAGATATGAGGGACCACGATGACGATTTTTATAATATCCATTTCCGTCATAAACGCTAAATACAACTGTTATAGCGTTTATTTCATGTTATATCTAGATGTGTTTTGAAATAAACTCATTACAATAATAGTTTGTGAAATCAGCATGCTTTCGGTTTAAACGCTACCGAAGAAGGCCGCAGGTTTATGATGATCGATTGATACATTTATACTTGGCCGAAATGACTTGTAATTGAACAGATATGACTTTATCAATGTCTAGATCATACCTACAATGGTGTTCGTGATGTGAAAAGTTCAGAAGTCTTCTTGTAACGTACATGACACTTTATCTATAGATTATAATAGCTTAAATGGTTCTCCATGTCTATTCAATGGTAAGATGAGGATGTTGACCTGTTAAAAACTTAAACCACGTTAGAATTCTGGGAAACTTACTGTACAATGCAAATAAACATGTCTGCTATTAAACATACAGAAGGAAAGGGGTTGGGGTGGGGTGGTGATGAGGGTTGGGGTTTGAATATCTTCTAAGAAAGATTTCTAAGCTTTATTCTTGCATACCGGATAAGGATATCCACGTTTTACATGGGTGATGGAAAGTCTTACCTTTATGGGTAAAGATAAAAGTCACGCGCGCACTAACATCTGGTATGCAGGAAGTCATGCAAAACGTTAGTGGCTGGCGGCGTCAACACACAACATGTCTCTGATATGCAAGAAAAATAATCTATCATGGGTATTCGGTTCAGATAGGTAATTCCAACCCTCGGTATAAGTGTTTTAATCGGAACCTCGGCATAAAAACTGATTCCGATAAAAACACTTACATCGGGTTGGAATTCCCTATCTTCACCGGATACCCATGAAAGATTCTTATATTCTTGCATACCGGACAAGGATGTCCGTCATTTTACCGGGACTAGATATTCCAATCTCATCCTAGTCTCGAGATAAAATTCACGCGCGTACCAACATACGGTATGCAGGAAAACATGCAAAACGTTAGTAGCTGGCGGCGTCAACGCACTACATGTCTCTGATATGCACAAGAAAAAAAATCTCGGCAGAGCCTCGGTTCCGATAAAAACACTTAAACCTTGGGTTGGAATTCCCTATCTTCACCGGATACCCATGGACGATTTTTATATTCTAACACGGGGTCAAATGTTAACATTGTTTTGACCCCATGCATACCTTTCTACTTTCACTTTTGAAATGCATTATCAAAAATGTCAAATGTACGATGAGCTGCATTTAAAAACATCGATCATACTACATTTAATGCCAAAAATAACAGGAAACTGCACTAAAACGTTGTTCGTCTCTATAACCCAGACACACTCACGCTGCGAGAAGTCTCGCGAGAGGTCTGGATAATCGCCAGACTAAAACGTTGTTTAAAATAAAAGAAGAACGAATATAAGCACTCTTTATTAGACAGTTACTTGCACCAGGCGAGCACATCCGGTTGATTTACAGTTATTAGACCTATAGACGAATCGACACGAACGTCCGCCATCTTGAAATTTACTAATGTGCAGACTCGGTCAAAGGTCAACCAGGGTAAACAAATATATTTAAACGAATAAGATCGCCAGAAATATATAATATCCGTAATCGTTTTGAATGATTTTTTCCCATGAAAGTCAACTTTTCTATTGAAACAAAAGTTGCAGATCACTAATATTCTTTTTCGAGCTGCCCGTGACCAACTAGTTGTTTATACGTACATCATGTGGCCGGTTACACACATGATATACATTTTCCTGAGTATGTTTATTGCTGCTTAGTGAGAAATTGGCAGCTACTGCAATTGTTATTTTCCTGCTTAAAAATCTTCAGCTGGACTGATAAAGATGTAGATTTCATTTGCTCTAAAATCTAAAAAAAGAAACTGTTCTACCATGCATATTTTAGTTAGGATCATTACGTGGTCCGAGTATTAACTTTTATACCCCATCCAACCCCTTCTCTAAGAAGCGAAAACGGGTTTGGCTGGGGCATGAAATAAAACCTTAATTTTGGCTTTAAAAGTTGCATTTTGTAAAATTAAAAACATTTAATAGGTAAATAGCTAATATGTCATCGCATTCTTTCAGTAAAAAATGTTTTTAAGCGTGTTTTGTTGTCGCAATATCCGTTATAAAATTCTGCTTATATAAGCTTTCCCATCGCTTAATGAAATTAAGGTGGGACCACGTAATGTTGTTATGGGTAAAACGTAGTAACGAGAAATGAAGTGCAAAACCAGAAACAACTTTTATATTTAAAATATAATCAACACATTTATTCTAACAGTACAATCAAAAATGTTCATTTACAGAATACAAATATATAGATCCAGTATTCCTTCAAATTCCAATTTTTAATATAAAGTCCAAATAATATTGCCAAGTGTCCCTTTATTCTAAATTGTTACGTGTCCCTTTAATCTAAATTGTTACGTATCTATTTAATCTCAATTGTCAAGTTTATGTTTAGTCTTTCCTGGTTGAGTTCTCCACAATGTCCAAATATTCCAATGTCACTTTTAGAATAGATGAGCACAATACTTTTTAATATATATCCTCCCACAATATGAATCCACAATGTCTCTTTTAATTTAACTTTCAATAGTATATACAGTAAAAACTTATCATTAAAAGATACTGCGCTATATGACACGCCGTTTGCAAAATAATTCCGTAAATCTCGGTTTTCATTGTACACCTAGGTTTGCGGTTTAATAAGGCCGTTTATTTTTTTGTTTCTCAGAATTTTTTTTCTGAAAACGTTCCAAAGGAGGAGGGAAAATAAAAGATAAAATAAGTTTGAACTTTTATATCTTGTGATGTTTTGTTGTCACATTGTCAAACATAACATTGACCAGAACAAATATATACAGCATGATCTTCGGATTTTAAATTAATTTTTAAACACGATCACGTGGTTTATTTTAGTGAGGATAAAATTACGGATACCGGATACTTTTCTTACCAATTATATATATTTTTTTTTTTTTTTTTTTTTTTTTTTACAAAAATATATCGGAGGGTCTGAGAATCGAAAAATAAAACAATAATGGCACAATAATCCGTGAACCATGTTTTCATTCCATAACCGCGATTATCATAATTAATGACGACATGGTCCTATAAACTTCGGTTTCTGAACTTTAAAATAAACAGACGAATAAAGGATTACATTAGATCGTGAGCCATACACTTTTTTGTTACCATCTCAAGGGACAAATTCTTACTAGTACCATGTTATTGAGTACCTTGTAGAGAAACAAAAAATCCATGATAGCAGTGTGAACAGGGTAGCTGATTCCTGTTATTAGAGTTATCTCCTCCTTTTAAGCAAAACTATTGTTTCTTTAAAAAATCGTTTTCGCTGAAACTAGAAGAGTTACAGGTCTAATATTTTGCATGTATTATACATTTAGGGTCCTCTACCAAGTATTTATAAAATGGTGACTCCAAGGTCAAATATGGCTCAGCCCCGGGGGTAACATTTTTTCATACAGTTATATAGGAAATCTTTAAAAATAAATAATTTTCTCTAAAACTGTAAGAGCTAGAGGTCTCATATTATGCATGAAGCATAAGCCTATGGTCCACTAGCAAGTTTGTTAAAATGTTGACCCTGAGGTCATATCTGGCTCCACCCCAGGGGTCATATATTTACATAGAGTCATATAGAAACATCTTTAAAATCTCTTCTTTTAAAAAAACAATGCCAGAGGTCTACTATTTTGCATATTGTACAAGCTTATGGTTCTCTACCACTTTTGTTCAAATCGTGACTCTGTGTCCAACTATGGCCAGGTTCTGGGGTTAAAGTTTTACAAAGAGTTATATAGGAAAGTCCATAAAAATATTCTTTTTCTGATACTTCAAGAGCTAGAGGTCTAATACGATGCATGTAGCATGAGTATCGATATCTACCAATTTATTTTGTTCAAATGGTTATCTTATGGTCAAATTTCGCCCGGTCCTGGGGGTCACATATTTACATAGAGTTATGTAGGAACGTCTATAAACATCTTCTCTGAAACTACAAGAGCTAGAGGTGTAATAAGCTACGTGTAGCTTAAGATTATTGTCCTGTACCAAATAATTTAAATGGTGTCCCTTGAATCAAGCCTGGAATCAAATTTGGCCCTGTCCCGGGTGTCACACTATAACATTGAATTATATAGGAAAACATATTCAAACAGCTTCTCTGATACTTCAAAAGCTAAATAATAGTTCGCATGTACCATAAGCTTATGATCCTCTACCAAGTTTGTTCAAATGGCTACAATAGGGTCAAATATGGCCACTACGGGGGTCACAGTTTTACAGATTTTTATAAAGAAATTGTTGTTTCTTAAACATGAGAGCACTTTGAGACAAGGCGAGTGGGTGTCTTGTTCATGGCTTGAAGTTGTACACTTTTCATAATCACTTCAAAAGTTTTAAGAGATCTGAAATATATAGAGAATGTGACTTTTGATAAGGTATTCCATTATGAAGACTTAACCATGTTTACAAATCGCATATTGAATAAAAATCACGAACTAAAATCACGAAGTAGACCACTGTATTTTCGACAAATTGCAAAAAAAAAAAAAAAAAGGCATTTTACGGTTTAACTGTTGATTTTTAGGTGTTTGTTATACAAATTTTAAAATAACCCGCCAAATTACGACAAAATTACACTACAAAAACAGTTTATCAAAACTCTATCCAGGTGTTCATCTCATATAATAATGCATATGTGTCGCTTAAAAGTATATGTTTATTCATGGGTTTTTGTAATATCCGTAATTGAATAAGTGTAAAATGAATTATCCATTTTTGTTTTTTTTGTCTGGCTGGTTAAAGCTTTTTATATTGTATCTATAGAGTTTTGATTCTCAATCGATGTAAGTTATGTATATACCTCGTGTT
Source organism: Cyrtodaria siliqua (assembly GCA_037043455.1). Classification (NCBI taxonomy): domain Eukaryota; kingdom Metazoa; phylum Mollusca; class Bivalvia; order Adapedonta; family Hiatellidae; genus Cyrtodaria; species Cyrtodaria siliqua. Next base: position 128,882 of record JAWPHD010006362.1, read on the forward strand.
CAGTAGGTTTAGAAACGCTGTACATGTGTTGTAAAACGTGGCTGTTGTTGGCGGGATAGCTACTTTAACTGCAGTAGCACCTGTATGTCGGATATAGCTTTTAGAGTAAACATCAGTAAACTAACCGTGATCACTAAATGTAATCTATCTCGATGCACTGGGTACCGATTTTTATCTGGAAGCGTTTACTTTTTTTTTTTATATCTTATTGTCACATTAAGTTATATTATTTAAATCAGATAATATGTACTGAGTACGAGTATTCTTAATTGTCCTGTTTTATCCCAAGGCATTAATTGCCAAGTTTATCAAAACAGCAATGAGCTGGGCATATATAAGTACATGAACTTGATGTTAACATGCTAGATAAGAGAGACCGTTGTGAATCCAGCTTCTGGGATATAACCTTTATGACGGATGAACATTTTAGTTGTATGTATTTTAATGCAGTCATCCTGTTTGAGCGCATACAGCCTGTTGATGCAGTAGATAGCACGGGAGACTTTAAATTCAGAGGACCTTGGTTCAAGCTTCACCGGAGCCAGTGAATTTTGTCGGTGTGTTCTTGGGCAAGACACTTTTACCCTCGTCCGTCGGATGAGGACGTAAACCAGGCGATCCCGAGTATCGCTTGTTTTTTTCTTCCATCATGTGGTGTATGCGCAAAAGTAGGGTTGATGCTTACTATCCTAGGTTAAATCAAGTACGGAGAACCTCACAACCTATGTTTAGATACAATGAATGAATGGTGTTTTACGGCACGTCGACACATAAACATATCCTAAGCAGGTGATATTGTAACAACTGCACCTATACTAACAAATAGTTGCCATGGTAAGTAGTTAGTACAGTGATCTGGGTATCACCCTAAAGATATTTCTTCGTCGACGCCGTGTGGTTCTCGGGCCAGAATATGACCACTGCATATCCAGGCATAGGGGTAAAATTTTCCCGAATCCCGAATTCATATTAATTTTGTCATTTTTGTTCATTATTTTCATCATGAAACCTGTATTGTTTCAGGTGCTACTTCAGTGGTGGTTGTGATCGTGGCTCCAGCAAAAAATGGAGTGATTACTGGAGAATTTGCAGCAACTCTGCAGTTCTGCAGGTAAGGAGGTTCTAGGAACATTCTGCAAATTTTTATCCAGATGTTAATGAAGAGTGAGCCGGGTCGAATGTTCATTCCTGTTGGCGCCATATAACATGTTTGTGTTGGTGCGACGTAAAACCCCAATTCAAATCAATTCATCTTCGTCGATTCTTTTTTCAGTTCGTGCAAATGCATATACTACTATTTTTACATTTCATATGCAGAATTCTTCATTGTGTTGTATATGGGTGGGGTAATTCAGGTGTAAAAATCCATAAAATATGCATAAATTGTAATTAAAAAGTATTAAAATAGACAATATTTAAGATTTTGCGTTGCAATATGCAATGTTTAATTCATGTATTTATGTGTAATACATAATCCAAATGTGTAATCATAATAAGTATTGCCATGACGCATACACCTAAAAAGACTTTTGTTAAAAAAAACACGTTAAACCGCACATTTCCTTTATCTAGAATCCTTTGGACAATGTGTCTTCTGTGCAATATATGTATATATCAGAACATGTTAATACTATTTATGTTGCAGCTACTTTGAGGAAGGCTTATACTTCCAGTTTGGCATGTGTCTCAACTTATCAGGCTTACTGAACACATATGTGCAATGCCATGAACATTGCTTGGTACTTAATTTCATCAATATATCATAACAATACCTTATTCATATTATAATATTATTTAAATCATGTAGAAAGGTTGTAAATTACTGATTCTTACAAGTTTACACATATATTGTAAAAAATATTAACTAAACTAAATTTATAGGAGAAGAATTCTATAAGCAGTTTGCTTTCATTCTAATCCTTTAATATAATTGTACAATGTATATATGAAATGTTGTAAACCATTGAAAAAATAAAATACGTTTAAACCAAACTAAATGCATAAAAATGTGTCAATAGTGGGTGGGTTAAATTGACTTCTAATTTGAAGCAAAAAAAAAGATTTTAAACTGAATTCATTGCTAAAAAAGAGCTTATTTACGCTTTATGTAACTCAATGAATTATAAACTTAAGTGCATCTTTAAAAAGTACATCAATAATTATTCACACAAGCATGACATTCAAAAATGAACATCAAAATCTTATATGAAAGCGTTACAATGATAACCTATTAATTTTCGATTTTTTTTTTATAAGCTACCTGTTCCAGATTGCTATCATGGAAAAATATAATCTATATACATTGCTCTTTTCAAAAAGTGAAGGTAGAATTTGTCCCTTGAGTTGGTAACAATATCGAAAATGTTGTTTGTGTATGTTTTGAAAGATATGTCTATATGTAATTGAAAATTAGTCGTTGTTTTCTAATGAGTTTAATGTTATGAAAAAAGGGGAAAATGGTCAATGACTTTATTTCCCCGCTTTCCAGTGACATTTTGAAGTTAGAAACACATGTCTTCTTCAAAGACAAAAAAATGCGGTGACCTACCTTTTTGATAATTTTATATTTCAATGATACCAAAGAAGCTTTAAATGTCAATTAAATAAAATCTCAGCAAAACGTCCTCTCCCGTCCAACCTCCTTAATACGGCGATGGTCGCACGCGTCTTCCATTATATTCTATAATGTATGAAATACAAATCTCCTTGCCAAAAACAAATAAAATGTATGGTCATCTTTAAATGGGATATTCCACCCTTAACACTGTGGTTACGGTCATTTTTAAAGTAATGTCTCCAGGGGGTGTGGGAACCGGCTAACACTAACTAAAATACTTACATTTTGTAAACAAATACTGCGAATTTTCCATTTAAAGTGGTGTATGCCTGAGTTTATTATACCTGCTCACAGAGGCCAGTGATCGACTGCATTCCAAATGACAAAAAGTATGTGTGTTTTTTTCAATTTCAAGATTATTTTTTTAGTGTAGTATGCAATTATTTTTATGGTCGTCTTTCTAAACAATAGTACAGCCTTCAGTAGAAAAAAAACCTGTAACTGCACTAGTTTGGCAGTTCTAAGCCATACTTTTAGGGTTTACCGACTTGATATAAAAGTATAGCCATGTATTTTACAGTATAGCCATGTATTTTGCAGAGCACCATTAAATCGATCTAGACGTTGACATTTTTATGATCTGAAATAAATACGGATTAATTGATTATAAAATATTTTTATTAGTATACTACGTGGTTGCCATAGGCAAATCCTCATCTCACAGATAAAACCAGATTGCGAATATGATCTTATTTTACACAAATCCTGGAATAAAAAGCCCAATAGTTACTCCAGCATGTAAGTATATAGATAATTATTTCTTGCTTGTTTAATATTAAGGACATTCCTACAGTAATTTTCTATGAATATGTATTTTTTAATTTGGTAAATGTTGGAACTACCTTTTCTTCACATATTTCACCTTAATAAATAAAAATAATAAATCGCGGACTTAAGGTAAGTATAACACTCTATTTTCATTTTTGGCAAATCTCCTATAATTTCAGAACAACCTAATTCAGGCAATAACAATACATTTAATCACAAACATTAAATCAAATTGCATATATTTTACTCAAGCTCTATGCATATGATACTCAAAATAAGTTAAGGAACGCAATAATATTTCCCCATATGCTTACCAGTGAAATTGACTACATACCATTTTCAAACGTGTAAGCAATGTTGCATTATACTGGACATTGTCAGGTATTCTGCATTAGATGAAAGAACAAAATGTTGATATACATTGTTCTGTTAATTAGAAAGAGTCCGAGATGTTTGCTAATTTCTAAAAATCATTAATTTGCCCCAAAACAACAATACTAAAAGTTTTAATAAGTTTTGTCAATTTATTCATTAGGTTTAATGACAACCAATGGAATTATGGACGCGAACTTTTAATTTCCTCCGAAATTGACTAACCTTTGACAGTTTAAATTAATACGAAATAAAAAAAATTGGGTGAACAAAGCATTTTATTGAAATTTCATAATCTGACTTTTCAAAATATTTCTTTTGGTGTAAAACATTCCTAAAGAATACAGAAACACGAAACAGTTTCCATTTTTGGAATGCAATGTGTATTTAAACTTGTGCGATAATGCAAAAATAAAGAAGGGAAGAGCCTTAACTTAATTTGAGGAGTATATGTGAATATGAAGGCAAATTAATGATATATGCAGGAAGAGAGTGGAATATACCTGTTACTGCATTGCAGAGCCTCGGAAAAAATTGTAGATTTTTGGGGATTAAAAGACATTTCGAAATACAAAAGTATTCCTTATCAATATATATTTTTTCTAGACTTCTATATTGTTAGCAAATATCGTGTAATTTAGGATAATGAAATAAAACTATATGCTGTGTTGCTTTTTCTGAACCTTCTGAAAGTTGATGTGCTTTGGAGCAATAAAGCAGATACTTTAACGTTATCTGTTAACATGTACATACCCAACCCCTCTTTGTATTGAAATGGGTTCTACATGTATGAAAACAGTGCACAATCATCAAAAAAGTTTATGAAAGGAGAAATTTGGAAATCGCCGAACAAAATAAATATAAAAAATATTGCGATCTCGGTATGATTGAGACACGAACGGTAGTGAAAAATGCTAGCTAGCGTTCATTTTGAAAAACGTTGAAAAAAGAAGAAATTAATAGTTTAGCTTAGTATAACGAAACTGAAGGAAATTACCAGTATAATTAGGATGTATAACATATATTAAGACAAATGATAATCCATTTATTCATATCGTATATATTAGAACAATTAGCGTGTCTATCTATCAGATATAATAAGATAATAAATTGAATCAGTTCATACCGGCGAACATCATTTGTGTAACAGTTATCATAAATAAAGATGTAATACTATTACATCAACATTATTAAATAAATATCAGACATGTGGTCAATTACAGGGCCATGAAGTTAATTAAATTACATGTTACATTGTAAATTAAATGTGTGACACACTTAGGCAGATTTTAAGACGAATTCACACATCTTAATCAGCAGCCAGCCAGCTATACATGAATTATCAGCAAAAGGTATACCAATTTCCTTTTAGTAACATATGGAGCGATGTCAGAAAGTGATGGTTATAGATGCATAAAATATGTATAAACCATATCATTTTCATTCATATAAAATATATCGAACCAAAGCATAAGATCACCTAAATGTAAATTATATTTTTTTGGTTATCATATTTGGTCCATTTAATTTCATCTTACATCCTATATAAATCTCTATTAGTTCGTTACACTCAGCTGAACTATTCATTACAACTGTCGGTATTCCCCGTACACACGCACCTGCTATATCCGTTATGTTTCAGAATGTACGCTACGGTACGCTAAGGTATAACTTTTACCGACCTATAAACTATGTTTTACCAACCTATCAACTATGTTTAAACGAAATTAACAAATAAAAAACAATTTCAGGAAAACAACAGTGGACTTGAAATCCATAAAGGGACGTTTTAAACGGGACGACTGTATTGTGGCACCGCCTAGAGCCCCTTCACATAGAGCTACCTCGGTAATACGTGAGGTAAAATAAAATAGTATGTCACATTGCGTGCTTTAAAGACGATACGTAGAACACTATTGTATTTAATTGTATTATTATCCTATTGCTTCTGTTTCAGTTTAACGAAACATGCATAGTTATGCAAACGTCAACATGCATAGTTATGCAAACGTCAACATGCATAGTTATGCAAACGTCAACATGCATAGTTATGCAAACGTCAGCCTAACTGTTCATGTTAGAACAGTTGCGTTCCTTTTTTACAGAGCACGTCAATGAGTGGTGATCTTATTGTGATATCTATAATACTAAACAGATAACATTAGCCACGATTTCTCAAAAATAGGTCGTCTTAGCTGAGGACTCGGTACGTCAGAATGTCAATGCAGTCTTCCCGTTTAAAACTTCCCTTTATGGATTTCAAGTTCGCTATAATTGTTTTCTTGAAATTGTTTTTTATTTTTAAAATTCGTTTCAACATATTTGTAGGTTGTGGGTAAAAGCCACGTACATTCGTTACATAACGGAAATAGCAAGTGCGCAGCCAAGATTTCTCAAAAATAGACCGTATTAGCTGAGGACTCGGTACGTCAGAATGTCAATGCAGTCGTCCCGTTTAAAACTTATTGTTTAACTTCGTTTAAACATAATTTGTTTTTCTGGGGCTAAAAGCCGTACCGTACCATACATTCCGAAACATAACGGCAATAGCACGTGCGTGGTACGTGGAATACTGAAAGTAATAATGAACAGTTCAGCTTATTGTAACGAACTAAGATATTTATATAGGATGTAAAATAAAATAAAATGAACCAAATATGATAATTGAAATAATATTATTTAAATTTAGGTGTACGGTACGGAGAGATATATTTTATATAAATGAAACTGATAGTTTGTATATATTTATGCATCTATAATCATTATGCATCTATAATCATGCATGTCTATGCTTTAATTGAGCTGTAAAAATTATTGTTTTCTGACATCGCTCGAGATGTTACTAAATGGAAAAGGTAACAAACAACTACATTATTGGTATACATGTTACTGATAATTCATGTACAGCAGGCTGTCTGCTATTAAAAATGTGTGAATACCCTTGAAATATGCCTATATACCATGTATTGTCCTGCTGGTGCAAAAACGGACCATTGCCTTCAAGCACTTGATACGTTTCTGCACAAACGACATAGTACATTTGCCATCTCATGAAATTTCCAATAATTTGCAAAACATATTATGTGGTTGTTTATAGACAAAAGAGATTTTTAAATGTAGGGTATGCTTCTTTTGTCAAGTAATTTCGTATGCCTTGTGCTGTAGTAATTGTTATTTGCATTTTGTACTATCAAACGTATTTCTCGTTAAATAAAGACCGACTACAATTCACAGGTTTGTTTATTTACACTGTTTTACAAACATTTTCTCCATCACGCGATCTATTCATCGCAAACACCGCTCCAATTTCCTCCTTTCAGCGGTTATCTCAGCACTGTAGCAACCCTAAATGTAACAAACCGGCAAATGTAACAACAACGAAATTACGAACGCCATTTGTAACAAAATTTCGGCAAATGTAACAATTTTCCGCTAAATGTTACAAAATCAGTTTTCGCTAAAAGTTACAAACATTTGCCATATGTAACAGAAGTTTAGGTTCCGCTAAAAGTTACAACCACTTTCACAACAATTTTTTTAACGTATTAAATATCACCTGGATGTTCTTCTTTGTATGTCGTTTTGTGACACTATGTCACCAGGCCATTAATAAATAACAAGTCCAGACTCTTAAGCTACCCCCATTTTAATGTCTGATCGTATAGTGGTATATTAATTCTATCAGATGTTACTCAATCAAATCTCTACATCCTCAGACTATATCTAACAACCTTTTTCTCTGCTTCTAAACACACCAGTATATACCTGCACGCACGTGCAAGCCTCCCATTGGTTGTTTACACAGTTATTCAATAGGTCGTAATAAAGTATCCCCGCCTACGATATATCTCAGTAATCTACTACAATACTGCTATTAAAGAGAGCTATCACAAATTGTAGAATATTAGCTAAATTACTATTAACTGCGATATACTTCTACAACTTGTTATTAAACTATTATCTTTACTTATTAAAGGTTTTGGTAGTGTTACAGTTTAAGAAAACGCGAATCATTTTGTTACAACAATTTCATGCAAGAAATTCATCATGTGACAGTGTGTGCCACTAAGGTTCCTACCACCGATCGTAAGTACGCCGAGAAGCTTTTCCGACTCCGCGAAGTTTTATCCGCGATTTGTAAATTCCTCACTTGGCGTGAAACAGTAAAGTGTGGGTTTCGCGTGAGCTGTACTGTATATATGGAAAAACTTAAATAATCTGCTTTTCTGAAACTACAAAGGCCAGAGGTTTAATATTTTGCCTTTGCTATAAGCTTATGGTCCTGTATCAAGTTTGTTCAAATCAAGACCATGGGGTCAAATTTGGTCCCACCTCAGAGGTCAAATTTGTTTATGCCTGTTTGAAAAATGGGACGTATTAAACTATTATGCATAATTATGGTATCGGGTTGAAAAGTATGAAACCCACATTCATGAAACTTTGTAGGTACATTGCCCAAGGTGAGAGGAAGAACCCTATTTTTTGGGGGGCCAATACATGTAAAGGGGCGGATCCAGGATTTCAGCTTAGGGGGGGCGTAAGATTTTGGTCAATATTCGGGACCGTTTCTAGCCTCATAAAACGGTTGCGGTAGTGCATTGTTAAAAAAGTCTGTTTTCAAATAAAAGAACTTAACGATGTGTTAATTAAACCACTCATTAGCCAATATGCGTCGAGCGAGCGAGAACATTTTTTATACTGAGGGCGTGCATCGGAATTGTTTGTTGGGGGTGTAAGATTTTGGTCAATTATCGGGGCGATTTCTAGCCTCATAAAACGGTTGCTGTAGTGCATTAACAGGGTAAAAAAGTTTGTTTTCAAATAAAAGGATTTAACAATGTGTTAATTAAACCACTCATTAGCCATTATGCGTCGAGCGAGAACATTTTTTATACTGGGGCGTACATCGAAATTGTTTGATATTTTATCAACAGTAGTCTTGTGCAAGACAATTGCCCTTAGCCTCGTACGTCGGTTTGGGTCGTAAACCTGGCGGTCCCGTGTATCGGTCTATCCTCCGAGCACGTTAAAGAACCATTTGAATCTATTCGATAATAAGATAAATGTACGCCCCAGTATAAAAAATGTTCTCGCTCGACGCATAATGGCTAATGAGTGGTTTAATTAACACATTGTTAAATCCTTTTATTTGAAAACAAACTTTTTTACCCTGTTAATGCACTACAGCAACCGTTTTATGAGGCTAGAAATCGCCCCGATAATTGACCAAAATCTTACACCCCCAACAAACAATTCCGATGCACGCCCTCAGTATAAAAAATGTTCTCGCTCGCTCGACGCATAATGGCTAATGAGTGGTTTAATTAACACATCGTTAAGTTCTTTTATTTGAAAACAGACTTTTTTAACAATGCACTACCGCAACCGTTTTATGAGGCTAGAAACGGACCCGAATATTAACCAAAATCTTACGCCCCCCCTAAGCTGAAATCCTGGATCCGCCCCTTTACATGTATTGGCCCCCAAAACAATAGGGTTCTTCCTCTCACCTTGGGCAATGTACCTACAAAGTTTCATGAATGTGGGTTTCATACTTTTCAACCCGATAACATAATTATGCATAATAGTTAATACGTCCCATTTTTCAAACAGGCATAAACAAATTTAACCCCTGAGGTGGGACCAAATTTGACCCCATGGTCTTGATTTGAACAAACTTGATACAGGACCATAAGCTTATAGCAAAGGCAAAATATTAAACCTCTGGCCTTTGTAGTTTCAGAAAAGCAGATTATTTAAGTTTTTCCATATATACAGTACAGCTCGAGCGAAACCCACACTTTACTGTTTCACGCCAAGTGAGGAATTTACAAATCGCGGATAAAACTTCGCGGAGTCGGAAAAGCTTCTCGGCGTACTTACGCCACGATACTCAGCGAAGACAAACTCGGAGTTCGCCGAGTCGAAACTGCACAGGTCAAAGGTGCAACTTTTTCTAATTGCAGTCATTTTAATGCATAATTATTCAATAACTTTAGAAAAAATCGAAGCAGAAGACTTTTTTGTTTTGGAAAAGCGGATGTGGGAAAATTTGAATGCCTGGATTATGTATACTGGGTCACGACAGTTATATGGTGGTTCCTATGACAGGCTTCGCAGCGACTGAACATAACATTCAATTGGTAATTATTATACTGGAAATTATAATTTTGTTTTTAATTAGTCTTTCTTTGTAACAAATTTTACTATTCTGATGTTTATTATTACATCGATGGGATCTTTAGTCAGAAATAATCAGAAAAAATGATAAAGAATTCCGGGTCATAAACCCGTTATTAGTGCCGCCTTGTTAAAAGATACATACATCGTCAAGGATTATGGGTTTTTAGTATTTATGTCGGTAGGAAAACTGTTGACTTTTGGACAACAAAAACGTACAAAACTTGTGATTAAATGCATTGAAAGTTTGAAATACGTATTGGTTTCGAAATTTATTCATTGTATTTATCAGTCTTGTCAACTATGCACATAAAAGATGCACTCGGCGTCTCATTGTTTCTGGCGATTGATTGCTTTTTCAAGCGCGATATCGGACAAGTTGAAAAGTTGTCGGAAAATTCATATTTTTTCCCAATAAAAAATCACCACAGGTGTGTACTCATGGTTAATTGGAGTCTACGCGGAGCAACTCGGAGTGTGAGTGACACGACAATAGCGTACATTCGCCGCGTGAATTCGCCTAGTACAAACACCGACTCCGCGTTGATACGCGCGGAATCCGATACGACCAGTCTCGGCGAATCGAGTAAAGTGTGTGTTTCGCGTGAGCTGTACTTAAGTCATGTAAAACATGTGACGTCACCATTTGAACAAACTTGGTAGAGGACCATAAGCTGATGCTACATGTACTATATGAGAGTGCGTGGCGGTTTCAGAGATGAAGTCTTTTCCTATACAAGTCTATGAAAAACATGCAAAATGGCCTTCCCCGGGGGTCCAAAGTTTGTATATATGGAGATGTTAAACGATGACGACGGACGAAGAGTGATACCAATAGCACACTTGGGCTCAGGTGAGCTAAAAATCAAGGTTGACGTATATGTCCATTTAAATGTAAAAACAGCATATAGGAATAAAATGCTTTATTTATAAATAGAACATTTATAAATGAATACATGTAGAACACATGTTAAGCAGTAACAGGAGGTCCAATATTGCATGCGGGCGCTCTACTGGCTACTATGGCTCTTATTTGGCTGAATCAGTGATTATTGTCCTTGTTCACACTTACATATAAACTGTGATTTAATAAGTTTGGTAAAAATCAGATCAACAAGAGGGCCTATATCGCTCTACTGACTCGACAAAATGGTGAAATTAAAGGGAAATGAAACGGTTAAATGATCTTAACACGAGGACCCAAGAATGACCCTGAATTGCTCAACTTCGCAAAGCTGAAAAAACTGTCAATCTTATAATTTCATAAGAGAATGTGCTCAGCAGTTGATGACATGTTATTGCAAATTCCTGCACCCGCCTTAAAGTGTTCAGGCCCGGTAAGTGTGTATGCATTAATATGATTATAGGGTGGGGATCTCAAGGGTTTCAAAGTAATGACTTGTACATGGCACATTATCTTTTTGTACTGAATATATCATATGTGTGAAGTTTTATTGAGCTCTGGCAGACGGTTTGTGAGATACACAGTGTATGAGCTTACCGTAAAATGTTAACCCCAAAATTGACAAAATACATAAAGGGGCATACTTTTGTCAAAATAGGTTCAATCCTCCGTGGTGCCACTGAGTTTCGTCGGTGTGTTCTTGGTCAAGACACGTTTCCTTAGCCTCGTCCGTCGGATGGGGACGTAAACCGGGCGGTCCTGTGTATCGGTCTATCCTCCGAGCATGTTAAAGAACCATAGGAATCTATTCAATAATAACAGTAGGGCGCAGCTCCCGGATTCCTATGTATCCTTCCATTCTCTCTGGGGCGGCTCTAAATAACATATACTGTGTTGATGAGCCGTTAAACAACATTCAATTCAATTCTAACTGCAACGTTTCAATTATGGAGCAGATTTTTTTTTAATTGCTGCAGTTTATAAAAAGGGTCACATCTCTGCATTGGATAATTGATTTAAAGGAGGAACTGTATCAAGTTTCATAACAATATATCAATATTTTGCTGATTTATGAGCTAGGTTAGCTTGCAGGTTAAAGTTTTATGAAAAGGGGCATAACTCTGCCAAAATATAAGTCAGAGTTATTGGACATGTATAACGACATTCCATGACATAAGATGAAGATGTGTGTGAAGTTTTATAAACATAAGTCACTTTTCAAGTTTTGGCCAGGTTTAGGTGGCAGATTAACGTGCGATGGAAGACGTACAAAGTGATACCTGTGTCTGTCATGCTATGTAGGCGACACAATAATGTGTTATGAGACATGAAGTGACAGGCGGGCGGGCGGGGAGAGAGAATTTCTATACGTAGGGGGGGGGGGGGCGGGCGGGCGGGGAGAGAGAATTTCTATACGTAGGCGGGGGGGGGGCGGGCGGGCGGGGAGAGAGAATTTCTATACGTAACTGTAAATCGCTGTTAGAAATACATTAGCACGGGCGGGCGGGGAGAGAGAATTTCTATACGTAGGGGGGGGGGGGGGTGGGGGGCGGGCGGGCGGGCGGGCGGGGAGAGAGAATTTCTATACGTAACTGTAAATCGCTGTTAGAAATACATTTGCACAAGGAAATTGAGATTATTAGGTTTTTGTCCAAGGATGAGGCCCGACCCATAAAGAGTGTATAATAATGTAGTAAAAATTATAACCGTTTTGCATTTTATGTGCACTTGTATATATGTTAAAACAACTATGTATATATGGATTTTCTTAAAAGACCCGTGTTAACAATTAATAGTTTTTGTATTTTTAGCACAATATACTATTATCAGTTACTTCTCTGCCATATTTTAGTAAATCTCAAATGCACGAAACTCATCGGGACTTCAAAATTCAAAAACCTTTGTCATTTGTAAGTGTTTTTGATCACCTGAGCCGAAGGCTCAATGTGATGTTTTGGATTCACTCTTCGTCCGTCCGTTGTCTGTTCGTCGTTGTCGTTATCTGTTGCTTCTGACGACTTTTTCTCAGAAAGCGCTTGTCGGAATTCAACCAAATCTTATATGAATTCATTAAACTGGATTTAATAGTTGCACCAACAGCTAATGGCATTTGGCGACATTCCAGCTTTTTATTGGTGGAGGAAGACCCCAGGTGCAAACCCGGGCATTTTTTCGTGCACGGACGCGCACCTGAGTAGAATCACCGGCGTTTTGCAAGCAAGCTGGATAGCTTGATACTCACATAATAAACAGTCCTGGCCCCATGGGGAATCGAACCAACAGCGGTTAGGGACATGTGAGTCTGAGACCACTCAACCACGGACGACCACAAGTTTATGTATGTTTGTTCGAATGGTGCTCCTGAGGTCATAAATGCCCCCGCAATGGGGCTTATCAGTTTCAATTAACAAATCTTAAACAATCTTAAAAAATCTTTTGCAAAAATACAAGTGTAGACAGTGGTTACCAAATCCATATGGACAACCTCATATGGGCCATAGGTGGAACTAATAATAATATAAGATGCAGTAAAATTATCACTTCTAGTTTGTGTGTTGTTGTTTGTTTTCTGATATTAATAATAACAACAAGAGAATCGGTAGAACCGATGGATGCATCCCGAAAGTTACACAGAAAAAAGTAATGTTTAGTGTGAGTGCTTCCTTATTCAAAATGAATCCGTTCGGAACTCTATTATGCTCCGGATAAGATTTTTCAAAAAGGGAGATAATTAAAAAAAGTCGTGAAGCTAGAGTTATGGTTCCTGTGAACTGCAATCCGTCTCACTGTCCTAATCATTCACACAAACTTTAATCAAGCATACTTTTTGAGTTATGCTCCGGACAAAAAGTGTGACGCACGTCCGTACACACGGACGGACGGAAAAAGCGGCGACTATATGCTCCCACATAATAAACAATCTAGTGCTTTTAGTAACAATATATTTTATATCAAAAACTTAGGTAATAGTAAATGAAAAAAAAAAACTGTGATGGGGCCTCAATATAATGTCTCTGTGGTAATCAGTCAGCGAGAAGTAAGCAGTTAAAAAGCATGCTATCCATGATATTTCATCGACTACATCCAGTTGGGAAATGTGTCTTTAAGAACAAATTAAAACTTAAGTCCATATCGTGTTCACAAGGCAAAGGTTAACGGACGACTCGTCATCCCATAAGCTCTGCTGACCTTCAGCCAGTGGAGCTAAAGACTAATTTAAAGAATATGAAGAGACACATGTAAAGTTTTTCTACCTAAGTCACATATCTGCTATTATAATTAAACACTATTTGAATATTTTAAGGCAAATTATGGGGTATTACTAATTCTTCACCAACCTTATATATTAAAGCTAAGGCAGAATAATGAAAACAAAACCTGAATTAGTAATACATGTTGCTATAAAATTATATCATGAATGCAACCAGATTTAAAGTCAACAAGAAATATCACTGTAAGTGATAAATGCCCCCAAAGTGTCCTTTGACCTCTAAGTATGACCTTGACCTTGGAGCCATGGACCTGGATTTGTGCACGACACCTCATTTGGTTGTGGTGAGCACTTGTGCCAAGTTATTTGAAAATCCGTCCTGGCATGCAAAAGTTATTGACCGGACACGATTTGACCTTTGACCTCTAAATGTGACCTTGACCTTGGGGCCACATACCTGGGTTTTGTGCGCGACACATCGTCTTGCTGTGGTGAGCACTTGTGCCAAGTTATTTGAAAATCCGTCCATGAATGCCAGAGTTATTGACACAATTTGACTTTTTACCTCCAAGTGTGACCTTGAAGACCTGGGTTTTGCACGCGACACATCATCTTGTTATCGTGATCACTTGTTCCAAGTAATTTAAAAATCGCTGCAGGGGTTGTGAAGTTACGGTCCGGACACGAAACTACGTACCTGTTTTTGACCTATTAACTTCAAGTGAAACCTTGACCTTTGAGGTACGGATCTGGGTTTTGCACGCGACACATCATCTTGTTATGGTGATCACTTGTGCCAAGTTATTTAAAAATCCCTGCAGGGGTTGTTACATTACGGTCCGGACACAAAATTGCGTACCTTTACCTATGAACTTCAAGTGTGACCTTGACCTTTGAGGTACGGACCTGGGTTTTGCGCGCGACACATCGTCTTGTTATGGTGATCACTTTTGCCAAGTTATTTAAAAATCCCTGCAGGGGTTGTGACGTTACGGTCCGGACACGAAATTGCGTACCTGTTTTTGACCTATGAACTTCAAGTGTGACCATGACCTTTGAGGTACGGACCTGGTTTTGCGCGCGACACATCATCTTGTTATGGTGAACACTTGTGCCAAGCTATTTAAAAATCCCTGCAGGGGTTGTGAAGTTACGGTCCGGACACGAACTTCGGAATGACGGACAGACAGAATCCGGACGGACGGTGCGATTACTATATCCCCCCGAAAAAAATTCAGAGGCATAAAAATGATATTATAAACGGAAACACAACATTGGGGTGCTAATTTTGATGTTTGATTACTAG
Organism: Cyrtodaria siliqua; assembly: GCA_037043455.1. Lineage (NCBI taxonomy): Eukaryota > Metazoa > Mollusca > Bivalvia > Adapedonta > Hiatellidae > Cyrtodaria > Cyrtodaria siliqua. Next base: position 144,240 of record JAWPHD010006362.1, read on the forward strand.
TACTGCAAGATTGCCATGTGACCCTTTAAATTCTGAAGTTAACCCTTCTGTATTGAACACATGCCTGTTTTATATTCCCTCAGACCTGCAAATATATCCAGTGTATAGAACCACCAGGTAAACATTTCTGTCTCACATAGTCAATTGTAACAGTAATATGTGTCTTGTAAAATGACATTGATGAGAAATAGTATGCCTGATCTATATGAAAATTCATATTAAATGAACTCTTTCAACATTGTGCATTGTTCTTCTGGAACAAACTCATTGTGAAAAGTTATGTATGCAGTAAGGAATGTGAGTGGAACCAGGAACTTGCTTTCATGGTCTTTAGTATGCATCAGTTAAGTGAAGATGAACCACTGCCGTCTGGGACTTGCACAAGCTCAATATTGGTGTACGATGCCATACATCACGATAGCTTGTTGAATTAGTTACTGGAGGGCTTCCCATCACAAGTTGGACTGCTCCTTTCTTGATGTTTGAATTCACAGACGACTCGTAAACAATTGATGCACATTCCTTTTGTGGCCATAATAAGGACTGAAGAATGCTTCAAATGTTATGTACCGGTATTTGTAATTTGTTAGAAGACTACGGCATCCATGTTAACACCATAGGCTAGCATATTGTTATTCAAACACGACTATTTATTTTCACTAATCCAATATGAAGTATGATAGATGTTGCTTTTGCTGAATATTTTAGCCTAATATCTGCTACTAAAGCTGTGTTAAATGTATCCATGTCCAGCCAGATATATACTGATACTGTACAAATGAATGTAATTACTCATAAATCGGTAATCTACATGTATATATACATAAGACTTTTAATAAAATAAATGCAACAAAGCAAATGTATAAAAACAAGTATGTAACTAACAAGAACATGCTATATATACATGAAGACTTGTCCAGATTATGAATTGTCTTCTTTATAGTTTAACTCTTTATGTTTTTTATCCAGTGCTCATTATCAAGGACTGGTTTATCAAGACCGAAGTTTACTAAGAGTAAGATGGACTATATTATAGTGAAACAAACTCTCTAGCTCTTTAAAGGGACTGGCTGAAAACTTTCCAATCTTCAAAGAAAAATATATATAAAAGTAGCATGTTAAAATCAATGCTAAATTCAATACATTATCGATATTATACCTAAGGCTAAAACATACATTTTAATGAAAATGTTGCCTTAAAAAACATTCCCCTAAATAGCAGAAAAACACACTTCTGTCAGACTTGCGCTTCTTTTCCCCAAAATCAGCAGGCCTTATCACAACTTTCGGATTGAAAAAAAAAAGCATGACATTGTGGTCATATTTTAGGTACCACACATACCGTATTGTTTCTAATTAGCGCCCCCTGGGGGCGTGACATTTTCTGGAAGTGGCGCTTATTTGAACGCTTTTCGTAATCCAGTACACATTTTATTTTCCTTATATAATGCTAAAAATAGGCGAGACAAAGTCCCTGTGCCGTAACTCATTACCAGTAGTTTACTAAGTCGAAAACGTCACTATTGGAAATCATACGGTAGTTTGTTAAACCCGAATTTGTTTTGACTGATAGGTAGTGTCACACGCTGTAACTGACACTTTGATTGACAGGTAGAATCGCTAGTTTCCTCATTTCTAAGGCGTTCTCCACGTCATTTAAACTGAAATTCATAAGTGTGTGTATACCGTTTCTTGGATTTTAACCACTTTTCTTGGATATTAACCACTTTTACACCTCAAGGTAAGATTTTTTTTTTAAGTTAGGTGGGGGCGCTAATTAAAGGGGGAGCGCTAATTAGAAACAATACTGTATATAAATGGTAAAACACAG